>SEYY01007745.1:0-12500 GCA_009176605.1 Armadillidium nasatum
ATCACATAAAGGAGCAAATGACGACAAATAGTACAATAAGAATTTGTGTTTCTTGGATGGGAAAATGAAAACCAGAAGAAAAATTTGAGGATATTTTATTCATAAAATTTGACCATTGGTAGTGTTTAAAAAACAACAGGCCAGAACTGGGAAAAGGAATGGGAACACAGCGTAAATTAGGGCTTTATTTTGGAACTGAAGGGAATGCGTTGATTTCGTAAATAAATTCCCCTTATCAATTCATAAAGTTTTAACTGAGGAAAAAGAACTTTCGGAGTAGGATGGAACTGAAGATGTTCAATGAAAAGCTGACGATGTAGTTCCCCAACTCGGGACTACAAAAAAAAAGAATTTAAATTTTTCATTTGTCGTTAAATCATTTATTTTGTTATAGTTGAAAAAAACTCTAAATAGTTGAAAACAATAATAAGGAAACAAAAAATTTTAGAAGGACCTACGTGAGCTAACGAAGAGTAACGAAGAGTGGTATCCTTCAATTGTTGTTGTTCGTCGAATAACTCACTATTTTAAAGTCTTTTTTTTATTTCTTTTATAAATGTCTGAGTTTAAATTGTTATTTGAAATATTTATACTTAAATTTTTGTTAAATAATATATACCCTACAAAGAGAAAATAAAAAGAATTAGATACTACTATTCTAAGATATACAAAAGAGAGTAAAAAGAGCCTATCTGTGATAAATCCAGCGAAGAATACTTCATTCTTGCGAAGCCCCTATACTTCCCTCTTGGTCATCGTCTAAGCGGACAACCTATCTGTGAATAATAACCATTAATAGAACTTGAGCACGTATGCTCACAGTATAAATTAAATCAAGCACCTTCCAAGTCATTGGTACATTTGAATGAATAAGTAATGAATGTTAATCTTTAAACAATATTATGCTTCATATTATGTGAGTAATATACTGATCATTGCTTATTTTTTTATTCCTTTTTTTCCAACAGGAAACATTTTTCTGCAATATTACTGTGTTTGGTCTTTATTATTACTAAAGAGTTCCCAAAATGAATCCAGATTTACATAATTAAAGTTTTGGTACTTTGTTAATAGGATATAACTATATTTTGACAATAGCAAGGGTTCATGGTAAGTTGTAATTTTTATTTTTATTATTATTATTATTATTATTATTATTATTATTATTATTATTATTATTATTATTATGAATGAAGCTGGTGATTGGGTTATACTAGACACATATTTTAAAAATAGCAGCTTTGTAAGTACTTATAAGCAAGTGTTGATAGATTACGTTATTTTAGCAATGATTTGTTTTAACAGTAGTTAGTATGTAGGAAAATGGATTGAATAAAATTGTGTTAAACGAGGTCTTCTTAGTTACATAAATAATGAAGTGTGAAATGGATTTTAATACAAGGGCTAAAGCTAAGATGTCACAAATGTCTAAAAGTTTTGTTGAAATAGAGAAGTAGAGACACTTATAAAATTAAAATGTTAATATAAAATTGTATTTGGAGAATGAAGGTAAAAAATTTAAAGGATTCAAAGAGTATAGAGGTAGTGATTTAAAGTGATAGTAATGCTAGAATGTCAAAGAAGAAATACGATTTAAATTGAAGAATATGAAAAAATAATGCAAGAGTATGGAAGGGGGCAAAATTTGGTTAAGAGGAGCACATGGTATTTTAGAGTAAATTATAAAATAATGTATCTATGTGAATGCACATTAAAACGCTTTAAAAATTAGTTTATTAATTGGATGATTGATAGTCTTATAATGACTTTGAACATTGTTTTAGGCTGAATAATAAAACTTCCAGGAAAAAACGAATGTGTATAGTATAGTGAATGGAGCCAAAATAGGTTTGTATACAAAATACAGAAATGTTGATTGAGGAACCATATTTACCAAGTGAATCACTGTACATTTAATAGTAGATTTAATATATTTTATGTAATAATAATAATAATAATAATAATAATTTTTTATTTGCTATTTCAGCAAGCATCGCTTCATTGTGCACTCTTAAAAGAGAAAAAAAATACCAATTCCAGTTTAAGTTTTGGAATATATATATATATATATATATATATATATATATATATATATATATATATATATATATATATATATATATATATATATATATATATATATATATATATATATATATATATATATATATATATATATATATATATATTATATATTTAATTTAAAAATTTTTTGTTTTTTGTACCGTACTATTTTTAAGTTAATTATAATATAACCTTGGATCTCAATATTTTTAGAACAATTTTTTAAAAAAAATTAGATTACACACACACACACACACACACACACACATATATATATATATATATATATATATATATATATATATATATATATATATATATATATATATATATATATATATATATATATATATATATATATATATATATATATATATATATATATATATATATATATATTTTTATTTATATTATTTTTTTTTTTTATTTATATATATATATATATATATATATATATATATATATATATATATATATATATATATATATATATATATATATATATATATATATATATATATATATATATATGAGTGGTGTTTAGGAACTGGGTAAATTATTAAGTTAATATTTATTAAGATGAATTTGGTAGCGTAAATTTGTTGTTATAAGAGCATTGTAGTGGATTCGTTTATTTTGTCTTTTAGATTTCAAGAAGATACTTTTCTTCTTTTGAATTGTTTATTTCTAGTCATTATGAAAGTTTGTATCATAATTTATTGTACTTTTATTTTCGGTTTATCAAAAAATATAAATTGTAAATAAAAGTTTTTATTTTTGGGGTTCCTTTAATTTGAATATGTTTGAAGATTTATCTGGCTTTCATAATAAACGTTACAAAACTTATCTTAATAAATTTATTTATTTATTTTTCATAATTTTTGCTTTCTCAAAAGTGAGGCAACTTTTTGTAGATAAAATATACGCCATTATTCTTTTGAAGAATAATGGAACAAATGACAGTCTAACCTTATATAGTCATTATCCAAGCTCTAATCTTATAGATTATCTTTTAAATTTTTATATTAAAAGTCATTCCGATCTCGCATCCTCGTTTTGTTTTATTTCTCCCATTGGCCCCCCCCCCCCCCCACACTTTTTTTTTTTTTTTAAATGCATCGTACCCTATTTTATAATTCTAAAAATTTTCTCATTTTGAGTTCGGCCACGGATAAACAATTTCTTGGGTTGCAGAAAGTGTATCGATTTAGAAACTTTCTTTACATATTTTTTTATATATATATATATATATATATATATATATATATATATATATATATATATATATATATATATATATATATATATATATATATATATATATATATATATATATATATATATATATATATATATATATATATATATATATATATATTATATATATATATATAATATATTATATATATATATATATATATATATATATATATATATATATATATATATATATATATATATATATATATATATATATATATATATATATACCATACAGAGATGGAATTTATTAAAATACTTTTCCATTTTCATTTATTACCAATAAAAAGTATTAACTAGTTTCTCACTAATATCTTCAGACACTCTTCATTTTCCTCTTGTACCTAAACAAAAAGTATACTTTTAACTTCCGTATATAGGATCACTTACATCTCAACTTAATAGAAATATTACTATAATTGTAGCTACATTCTCCAAATGCCAGCTTATTCTAAAAAATTATGTCACTCAATTAATACTTTCTTCAGACACAAAATATCTCACCCAATGCTTCTCAGATCCTCATTAATTTATTTAAGTGTGCTAGCTGTAATGCTGCGTTTGTAGGACAAACTGGTCTACAAGTGAAAATGACTATTGATAAGCATAGAGGAGTTTCCTTTAGAACAGACCATCCTCTTTGCTCTCCTGTACACTCTGCCATTAAAGACCATGGAGATGCCCACCTTTTTTTTCTAATTTCTCAATCCTTCAACATGTGTTTTAACTTCTTGATCCTAAGATATTGGAGTTTTATATATAAAAAAAAAATCATTGCCCATCCTTAAATGATCAAGCTGCTTCTTTTGTACTATTCACTCAATAATTAAGTCCTTTTTCCGAAAATAGTCCAGTCTTTTTATTTGTTATTTCAGTATCAATATTATCACTGTATTTTTATTATTTTATTGTAATTATTATTTTAAATATCTTATATATAGTTAATGAACTTATATTTTGATTGTATTTTAAAAATTAATATTTTGATGGTATTTTAAAAATTGAAATTTGTAAAATTTAGTTTGTGCTGAAGACGAACCGAGATACGATGGGAAACGTTCACAGTATTAGTATTGACTTTAACCTTTCTAATTAGATTAAGGTTCACTAGGAAAGAAGCTATCTCAACTTTATATATATATATATATATATATATATATATATATATATATATATATATATATATATATATATATATATATATATATATATATATATATATATATATATATATATATATATATATATATATATATATACTATATCGCTATTACAATGGACACTGCTCTTCTGAACTCTCTCGTCTCATATCTCCTCCATTGAGAAGAGCTCGTGCGACGCGCCTTTCTACACAATCTCATCCTTTCTCTGTCCAACTCTCCGACCCCATATTTAACCGCTATGCTCAATATTACATATACTCTACTGGTAAAGTCTGGAACACACTCCCTTTATCTATTTTCCCAACTTCCTTTGAGTTGCATATTTTCAAACGCCGTGTATCTGCTGGACATGTCGGCCACCATCGACCAGGATAGATTTTTCCCAACTCCATTGGAATTTGGTAGATCTCCGGCCTTTGCCTACTGGAGTATATATATATATATATATATATATATATATATATATATATATATATATATATATATATATATATATATATATATATATATATATATATATATATATATATATATATATATATATATATATATATATATATATATATATATATATATATATATATATATATATATATATATATATATATATATATATATATATATATATATATATATATATATATATATATATATATATATATATATATATATATATATATATATATATATATATATATATATGTTAGTGATGGAACATGCATCCTCATCAAAATTAACATTCGCACTTGACGAAAGCTCCACATCTGCACTTCAAAATTTGACATCCGCATCCGCAAATGAGAAAATATGATCTGATCCATGATATATATATATATATATATATATATATATATATATATATATATATATATATATATATATATATATATATATATATATATATATATATATATATATATATATATATATATATATATATATATATATATGATGGCATCCATACGCATTAAAAATCAAAATCCGCATCCGCATCCGCACTTTCGGAAATTCAACATCCGCATCCGCACTTTCAAAAATTCAACATCCGCATCCGCATCCGCACTTCTCCAAAATTCGACATCCGCATCCGCAAATTTGAAAATATGACATCCGATCCATCATTATATATATATATATATATATATATATATATATATATATATATATATATATATATATATATATATATATATATATATATATATATATATATATATATATATATATATATATATATATATATATATATATATATATATATATGCGAATTGTAGATCAAGAGTGAGGGTGAAGAGAGAACTATCGGATTGGTTTAGCATAGGAGTGGTATTGAGACAGGGGTGTGTAATATCTCCATGTTATTTAATCTATTGATGAATGGTTTACTTAGAAAAATGGAGAGAGAAGGGAAGAGTATTACGTTGAGAAATATGGAGGGTGAATGTGAAGTGAATGTTTTACTTTTTGCAGATGATGCGGCATGTGTTGGTGGCAGAATCTGGAGAAAGATGAGAATACTTGTGAGAGAGTTTGAAGGGAAATGTGCAAACACGAGATTGAAATTCAATCCAGCGAAGAATAAAGTTATAATGATTGGAGGTGGGGATGAGGAAATGTGGAGGGAGGAATTGGTTTGTAGAAGTGTGAGAATGGAAACTTGAGTAGGTGAATGAATTCAAATATCTAGTTATGTTGGGTAGAAGGTAAGGGTGGGACGGAAAAAGAAATAAAGAACAGAGTGGTAGAAGGAATGAAAGTATTGGGGGGCCTAAGAAAAGTATGGAAGAAAGGAAAAATATCGGAAGAAATAAAGATAAGAATGTTTGAATGTATGTGTTCACCTTCTGTATTGTATGGGTGTGAAACATAGATGATAAGTGCTCGGTCGAGAAAAAGTTTCAATGTTTTTGAGATGAAAGATTTGAGAGCGATATATAAATTGAGAAGGATTGATAGGATTAGAAATGAAAGAATAAGGGAGATGTGTAAATGGAAGAAGGGTGTAATTGATAGAGAGAGGAGGAGGACATATGTGAAGAATGAATGAGGACAGAATGGTGGGCAAGGTACTTAGATTCCATGTGGATAGAGGTAGGGATAGGGGAAGGCCGAAGTGCAGATGGATGGATGGAGTGAGAGAGATTTTGATGGAAGGAATTTGAGTTTAGAAGAGGGTAGAAGATTTGTAGAGGCAGAGAGAGATTAAGGGCGGTGGTTGAAAGGGGTTGTAAGGGAATTGTGGCGGGCACCACCCCACGAAAGTGGGAAAGGTGATATATATATATATATATATATATATATATATATATATATATATATATATATATATATATATATATTATATATATATATATATATATATATATATATATATATATATATAATATATATATATATATATATTAGTGATGGCATACGCATCGCATCGCATCCTGATCAAAATTAACATCCGCATCCGCATCCATCAATTAAATCTGCATCCGCATTTTCGAAAATTCAACATCCGCATCCGCACTTTCGAAAATTCAACATCCGCATCCGCACTTTCGAAAAAATTCAACATCCGCATCCGCACTTCTCCAAAATTCGACATCCGCATCCGCAAATTAGAAAAAAAATTACATCCGATCCATCACTAAAATATATATATATATATATATATATATATATATATATATATATATATATATATATATATATATATATATATATATATATATATATATATATATATATATATATATATATATATATATATATATATATATATATATAATTGACCAATATATCGATAATTTAACCGATAGTAACTAAGGTAATTTGACATTTTCAAAACTATCGATTACTAAATATTTTTTCATGTCGGGATCCCTACTATAATTTACTCGGTTAATTAAAACAATTTGATGGAATCTTGAAAACCGAATAAATTCAGGTTCAATTAACTTTAAGAGAAAGAAGACTGGTAATATATGTATTCCATGATCTATATCATAAGGTTCTACCGAAAAAGAAATGGATAAGGAATAGTTTATGAATGTACTTAAAATGTAGAAGTAGAAAATGTTTTAAAGACATTCTACCTGAAGATAGCAAGGTGTAGATTCCACGTACTTCAAGACATCACAATTAAAAGTCTTTCTGTAAGGCTTTTATTTTTTTTATCAGAATCTTTCTTTTTATTTGAATGTAATTTAACCTATTTCTAAACCTTGGCATAAACCCCTCAACAACCACCACCGTTTTCCTTACTAGTTTCCTTTGTACCATAAACATGTATACATCAAATTAAATTTCTATATTAAATAATACAATGTTACTCTTCATATTTTTGCAAAACTTTGGATGCAACAAACTGGTTTTCCGCAATAGTATACTACTACTACCACCACCACCATTATTATTATTATTAGGAATATTAAAAAAAAGCATAGTTAAAAATGTATTGACTTAAAAAAGTATGACTGAGGTATTTTTATAAGTGAAATTGTATAAAAAATAAATGAGTTCAAAATAATAAAAATACATTTAAATACTACTATATAATGGTGTTTATACACTAAAATGAGCATATATATATATATATATATATATATATATATATATATATATATATATATATATATATATATATATATATATATATATATATATATATATATATATATATATATATATATATATATATATATATATATAAAATAAAGTGAGAACAAACAACACAGCATTTTTGTACGTTGTGAAGTATTTTAAAAATGTGATATATTTATTTCTTTTTATTTGATATCTCTATAATATTTTTCCCCCTACATTGTGGATGGGAAGTTTCCATTTAACTAATAGAATCTCTTTCTCTTAACATTGCACGTCATTAATATAAAAAAAAAAAGTCAATAAATATGAATAAAATTAACCATTGTCATGAATCTTGAATGTTTCAATTTTTAAATATACAATTACAATTAATTAATATAGAATGAAAATTTATCACGAAGCGAAATGAAACCAACAAAATGTAAATAAAGCCCTTAAATTTTAACTTAATTATAAATCAAGTTAAAATATATATATATATATATATATATATATATATATATATATATATATATATATATATATATATATATATATATATATATATATATATATATATATATATATATATATATATATATATATATATATATATATATATATATATATATATATATATTATATATATATATATTACTGGGTGTTTCAAGCACTACAGAAACACCCAAAAATGTGATATGTTTACAATTCCTTCTATATAAATAAAGAATGAGATTTTAATCTTAAAATATATATATATATATATATATATATATATATATATATATATATATATATATATATATATATATATATATATATATATATATATATATATATATATATATATATATATATATATATATATACCACGAGAATTATTTATAAATCAAAACTAACAATGCCAAACCATCTGCCAACTTGAAAAATATATATATATATATATATATATATATATATATATATATATATATATATATATATATATATATATATATATATATATATATATATATATATATATATATATATATATATATATATATATATATATATATATATATATATATATTAAAAATTTTGAGCATTGGCTAAAAATCTAGTAAAAATTAAAAAAAAAAAAAAACTCTTTTGCAAATCTCTTCGTCAATTACTTTTTCATCTCATTGACGGCAAGTGACGCAAAAAGAGACGTGGTTGGGCCTAAGCCACATTCCTCTTTGAAGGCTTTAATTAAGTCTGCGATTGGTTGACATTCGTCATCGCTATCATCACCATCAAAATCATCGAATGCGGCCAAGGGTATTTTCCGTTCGGAAGATTTCTTTTTCTTGCGCCTTGGAGGTCTCTGAGGAGGTGGTCCTGCCGACGTTTGAGCAACATCCACTTCAATGCCTGATGAAGCTTTTGACTCATTGGATGTCTTTCTGCTATTGAGGGAAATTTCGTTCTCATCATCATCTTCGTAACTGCTCATACCAGAGGAACCTTCTTCTATACCGTTAAAATATTCATCTTCAGGGAGGGAGTATTCTGAAGGGTTAAAAGAAAAGTCGCATTAATTATGCAATGTTAACAAAGAAAATATGTCACAAGTATTTATTATTCCAGAATGCTTTTCTTATATTATTTTCACAATCACAACTATGTCCTTATTATGAAGAAAACACAAGAAAATAAAAAAATTCATATAGATTTAAGCTTTATATAAATTTTTAGGCGAACAGAAACAGTATTTTAAAGTGAGAAAGACCATAATGGCAACGCAGTTGTTTGATATGGATTGGTACTGAATGGGAACTATCAGAAATTGTCAATGTACATTCAATTGTGTGAAAGCTTCAAGAGTAACGAAAAGGCTGTGAGAGTAAAGTGAAGTGGTCAGTTCCATCAAGAACCTGCCACTTCAACAATAGGAGAGAGCGCCGGCGTCAACAATAAAGTTGAAACTCAATTGACTTTTAGCCTCAGGCCGAAATACTTTTAATTGAAACTTAATCAAATGAAATAAAACAAAATCAATACCTACCTGTGATGTTATTGAGAGCATCAGTAAAAGCCTCTGCGTTGAAATCAATTTTTGCCGAAAACGAAGACATTTCTGACGAATCGGAAGCATTGGAATGATTAGATATTTTGCGGAATTGCGGATGGTGTAAGCGGTTAGAAAGTTTTCTCATGTTATTACCAGATGAGATTTTTCGATCTGTTGTGGCGTTCTTTCGGCTTTTTTCCTCACTCAAGTTCTGATTACTTAAGATCGGTTTAGGCCGAAGTTCCTCGGGAATTTCTGCACCTTCAAATGAAGAGGAATAACTTAAAAATGCATTCAAATCATCATTTAGCTTTCCATGTGTTTTCATTTTTTTCCCGTTAGGATTAAATTTCGATTCGAGCATCTGATCAAATTCATCTGGGCCAATCTGCATCCACTTCTCATCGTCAGGAGGAGACAGAATCTTTTCCTTCTTTTTAAATGCCTCGTAATCTGCGTCGACCTTTGACATTAATTTGACAATGATACTTCCAATCGACAAATGTTCATCTATTGAGTTTCCTTTGCGCGAAGATAACAACTGGTTAGAGACGAAAAATCTTCTTGCATTGGTCTCCAATTCGAGGAACAATTTGGAACCTTCCATTTCACCCTGAAGAAGATTAAGGTCAATAATAATAATTAAAAAATGAACGTAATTTATACTGTCGAATTATTGCCAAAGCACAAAAGCGGAGGAAAAATTTTTTTGGTGAAAAATGGATGGAATAATACATAATAATAATAACAATAAATGACTTACCCGAAAATATCCTTTTTCCATCAGAGATTCTTTGTACTTTATCCATAGTGGATTGTTAGAGAGAGTTTGTTCCATCGTATCTTCTCCCTCGGTAGGGATCGAAACGGAAGGTGTAATGCCTCCAGCGCTACACACAAGAATTTCGAAGCCACAAGCCTGTTTTAGTGTGATATAAAAGGCAAATTAGTCAAGTTTTTCATTTGTTTTGAGCGAGAAAAGTTGCTATAATAAAAATATTACGTTTTTTAAAAAAATTGCTCAAAATGAATACACCACAATATATATATATATATATATATATATATATATATATATATATATATATATATATATATATATATATATATATATATATATATATATATATATATATATATATATATATATATATATATATATATATATATATAGTGAAATTTCTACAAATAACGAGCTTATTACACAATAGTTCCTTTCTTTTTGGTGAATATGCGCGAGCGAGTGTGCGTGTGTATGTTCGTATGTGCGTCATACTATTAGAATTTGAGATCTTTGGAATAAATATCATAATAGATAAGGTAGACGAGCCAATTATACTAACCAATTTCATTCCAATCATATAAGAGTTATGGGCGCCGTTTTCTTCTGGAGGGATATTCCATCCAGTTCTCCTGTCAGGGGTGTAAAGGTTCGAAGAAAGACGGGCGTACAGAGCCTTGCTGAATCGGACTGAAGTCATGACTCGAGTCTCAGGTGGGAAATGTTTCATCACTCGCAAACACTGAAAAAAGGAAAAATAAGTTTTACTTCTACTTCCTCCATTCTTACATTATTATTATTATTATGTAATTAAAAAGGGATAAAACATGTTAAAGGGATAAACAGGTGGAAGAATGGAGAGAAAAAAAGAAAAATCAAACTTTCCATTGCGGTAAAACAAATGAAAAATTTTACAAAAAAATTTAACACTGAACACCAAAAACCTTTTTACTAGTGAGAATACTTTTAAAAATATGGTAATAACATAGTGAAAATAAAATCTATCTAAACCAAATTACATACCAGAAAGAGTACAACCACAAATTAAGTTCCCATACTGAGTTAATGATACACTAAAATACATTATCATACAATCAAAGCTTAACAATTTCCACACAAGGACAAGGAATGGTGAGAGCATAACAATTTAGACCTATTTATAAAATTATTTTCCACATTTTTGCAATATATATATATATATATATATATATATATATATATATATATATATATATATATATATATATATATATATATATATATATATATATATATATATATATATATATATATATATATATATCACGCGATTTATCTATTGACCCATTTACAATTTTTCCTGTCTTCCTGTCAGAAAATCTTAATTACAGTAACAATATAAAAATTTCAAATATGAAAGAAAATGAATGGGGAGAAATTATTCAAAACTAAAGGGGGGGGGGGGGGAGAGCTGAAAGAAGTAGACAAAATCTTCCTTTCCTCTTTCATTCCTTCTTTTTTTCTTGTACCTTGTCATTTGAAAATAACTTTTAAATTTATATATATATATATATATATATATATATATATATATATATATATATATATATATATATATATATATATATATATATATATATATATA
>SEYY01007745.1:17500-22500 GCA_009176605.1 Armadillidium nasatum
GACTGAGAGAGACAGAGAGAGAGAGAGAGAGAGAGAGAGAGAGAGAGAGAGAGAGACAGGAGAGAGAGAGAGAGAGAGAGAGAGAGAGAGAGGAGGAGACGAGAGAGAGGCGAGAGAGAGAGAGAGAGAGAGAGAGGAGGGGGAAGAGGGAAAAGATGGATTTAGAGAGAGAGAATTTTTTTCAATTTTTTATAAGAAATAATTTGAGCCCCATACTTGCTGAAAAATGTCATTCCCATAACAACAATAAAAAAATTATTAAAAAAAAAAATTAATAATAAAAAAAGTAAGCGCAATATTATTATTATTTTAAGAGGGCGGATGGCTACCTCATTTATTTGGGTTGGGTAGGGCAGAGATCCTTCCGGAAATCTATAAAGCATTATACATATATTTTTATCAAATGACATGTCCGAGGTGCAGCATAAGGCGGAGCCAGAAACACGTCTTTTAGAGGCTTTAGTCGAAGCGAAAATACTAAATCTTGTTTATTCTTTGTTTAAATTAATAATCTATATCACACGATACATTGCATTATAATAAAAATCAAACTTTGTTTTTTATTCACAGAGTGAGAGCGAACAGACATTTCTTTTCTATGCACAGAAATATTTTTAAAAAAAGTTACCCCATCATAACAGGTTTTCTCTAAATTTCGTTTTCTATGTTTTAAAGAAAACTTTAACAAAACTGTAACTAAAATCGCTGATATCATCAGGAAATAAATCTTTATAACTGAGAAATTAACTTTTAATTAAAAAAAAAAAAATTTCTTATTATCATAACCGTGTACTTAACGAATAAATGCTTTTAATAACAATGATAACAACAAATATTAATTACAATGAAAAACAAAAAATAAATCTTCAAGTAAAAACTGAAGGAATGTAACTATTCATTTAATCAAATAAAAACATAAGAAAGTATGGTAGTGTGGAGCCATTCTGTAACAAAATGAAATAAAGGACAACAAATAACAAAAACTATTGAAATGAACTAAGATAGGAAAAGTTTTCCAAGGTAACTTCACTTCTTCACATACCTAAGCTTCGCCATTAGCACGTAATAACTACGCCATTACTGTCATCTTAGAAGACCTGCCTCTCTAGTTTGTTGAAATTTATACTTTATTTCATTCATATGGTTCACTAACTTCAAGTTCTCAATCACTTCACATCCTTTATTCCTGAAAGAATCCTCTTCGTTTGTACTTTACTTTCTTAAGTAGCCTCCTCTATTAATAAAGCAGTTTTGGTATCTTCAGGAGTCTTCATTCTACTATCTATCTCTCTCTCTCTCTTTCATCTATGATTCCTACCTGACAGCAACTACATTCTTTGAGTTGTTTTAAATCGCATCATTCACACGCGTTTCATCAATACAACTTTGATAATAAACATTTTTTCTTCCAATTCCACAATTAAAACAATTTATCACTCACAACTTCTTTTTACCTACTCACGAACTATTCATCTTCCATTTTTGTTATTCATTATAGGTCATAATTCTCACAACTTACAGAACATTTTCTAAAACAAAATATGTACTCAATTTGTTCCCATTTCCTCTTAAGGAAAAGACAAACACTTAGTGAATAATAATAATAATAATAATAATAATAATATAGAGAATTACAACCCAGCCTTAAAATTATTATTATTATTTACTGAAGCTTTAGAGCTACTATAAAAAAAAACCTAATATGAGAAAGTACTCCTAATAAACATATTAATTTATTTATAACGATTGCCTGCATTATTTCAGATTTCACTTTTCATATATTATATATATATATATAATATATATATATATATATATATATATATATATATATATTATATACTTATATATATATATATATATAATATATATATATATATAATATATATATATATATATATATATATATATATATATATATATATATATATTATATATATATATATATATATATATATATATATATATATATATATATATATATATATATATATATATATATATATATATATATATATATATATATATATATATATATATATATATATATATATTATATACAATGGAATGAAAGTAAAAATTGATGTCAAAGAAAGTGAAAGTATTGAAAATTTGGCAAGGAAAAAAAAAAAGTAAGCAAGCTAAGCATCAAGAAATGAAACTACTTGCACACACACACACACACACAGAGACACACAGAGAAAGAGAGAGAGAGAATCCTTTTGATGCTGCTCTTGTTATAGTGGTAGTAAATCATGATATAAATAGTAGTAGTAGTAGAACAAAAATAGTAGTAACAGTTAGCATAACACTAGTAATAGTTATAGTAACAATAATATAATAGTTAAATGTAAAAATGGGTAATCACCATCGCTGATTAAGCACGCATGATTATTATTATCATCATCATCATCATCATCATCATCATTATTATTATTATTATTATTATTATTATTATTATTATTATTACCTAAACGAGTACAGGTGGGTTATTTTTGGAAGGCCAACACCGTTGCTAATCTCGGTGTTTATTATTATTATTATTATATAAACCTTGCTCCGCCGAATAGTAAAGAAAAAAAAAATTCTTTAAAAATCTAAACAATGAAACGAGCTCGAGAACTGTTTATTTGTTTTTTGTTTGTTTGATGGTTGGTGCGTGTTTGTTTGTCAATTACTTTCCCTTACAGAAAACCTTTGCCCTATATTCCAATATTCTTTAGTCCGAGAGAAAAAGAAAGCTCACTTTAAAAACAAGAGAGAAGCTACACGCACGAACGCATATACAAATAAACCGACACCCACCCACCCACACGTTCTAATATATATATTATATATATATATATATATATATATATTATAATATATAATATATATATTATATATATATATATATATATATATATATATATATATATATATATATATAATTACTCATCTTCTTTTTTCAAGGTCGACCTTGAAGGCATTCAGTTTGCCAAATAATAATAATAATAATAATAATAATAATAATAATAATAATAATAATAATAATAAAAAGCCACATACCCGGCCCTCTGTTGATCTGGGGTCATTCGCCCAATGGGGTAAGTTCTCGGCGGCCTCAATAAGGGGGAATTCTCCATCATGGTCGTACACCCTAAAACACATAAAAACAAAAACGTTAAAAATAATAATAATAATAATAATAATAATAATAATAATAATAATAATAATAATAAATAATAATAATAATAATAATAATAATAATAATAAAAAGTCAGTTACAATTATTATCATCATTAGTGGTAGCTTTTCCTGGGCTATACTTGAACCTATATTATTAAAAGGTGACCTAAATTGTCATTTTCAAGTTTTGGGGGATTTAAGTTTCCAAAACGTTTGGAAAAAAAAGGATGGTAAAATCGAAGAAAATTTCACTTTCAGAGAGATAAATATTGGGAGAGGAAGGAGGGGGGGTGGAGGGAGGGAGTGAGTAACTGAAAAGGAGATTGTGTGTTTAGAAAAAGTAAAAAGTAAGGGTACAACTAGCAGATATTTTTTGTCGTTGTCAAAGAGTTTTTGCAATAAATTGGGTGTCGTAAAGTATCCAGTTGTAATGCCGATGTATTAAAATATTCCAATTTACCTAGCCTAATATTAGGGATGGAGCGAAACCAAAAATTTAACAGATACCGATACCAAAAATTTTAAACTATCCAATATCAAGTATCGATACAATACCTCTAGAATTTACCGATACCGATACCAAATTTTTTTTATTGAATTAACAGGAAGATTTGAAAAAATCTCAAAGCTTCTAAACTCATCTCTGATCCTCAGAATGTTTCATAAGAAACGCTTTACAGGTGATCTTTTCCTTCTCTGACTCATGGTCCCCCGTTTTTCGGCATTTCGGTCAATCTTTTGCTGTTGCGCTAAACACATCGAAAGCCTTCGATAGAGCGTTGCACAAAGCTTTGATTTCTAAACTTCCCTCTTTCGAAATCTATCCTCTATGATTTCCTTTCCGATCGTTCAATAGCAGCTGTTGCAGGTGGCCATCGTTCTTCCTGCAAATCTATTAATAGTGGTGTTCCTCAGGGATCTGGCCTATCTCCAACTCATTTTCTACTTTTCATTAAGGATCTTCTCTCAATTACTTCATCACCCATCCACTCGTATGCTAATGACTCCACAATTCGTTACTTGAAAGACGAACGACCCTTCCAACGGCAGTTAATTGAGGCTAGAATGGTGGCCTTGGGTCAATTAACTCTTTGATTTTTGTCGTATTTAAAATTGGGGGCGAGAAAACATTGACGTTTTCAATACCTCAAAAACTCTATTCCTTCATCTCTCTACTCGACAGAACTTTCCACACAACTATGACATCTTCGAAAACATACAATTCAAACCTTGTTCGTCCTTAATATTCTCGGTGTTTCTTTCTTTTCTTGTGATCTTAATAGCTATGCTAAATTTTACACGTACTCTACTGGTAAAATCAGGGAACACGCTAACATTCTTGGACTCGCACACTTACAACGCCATATATCGAGGGTAGCATGTCGACGTGTAACTTTACCAGATTTCCTGTACTTCCCCAACTCTGATGGAAATTGGTAGTGGTCTGGCTATTGTTTCCATCATATATATATATATATATATATAATATATTTATATATATATATATATATATATATATATTATATATATATATATAATATGACATCTCGCTTTTGCGAAAAAACTACTAATAATAATAATAATAATAATAATAATAATAATAATAATAATAATAATAATAATAATAAACAAATTTAAAATGTGACAAACTTCAGTCAAGGAGCAACTATCTTTCTACATAAATTACCAATTTTCTTTCATGCAAGATTTTATAGGTTTATAGGTGTTATTTTGATATCGGTCGATTTTTATCGATACCACAAAATTTGCCGATTCCGATATTTGACTCCATCCATACCAAATAAAAAATTTTTTTTTTTTTTAATTTGGCG
>SEYY01007745.1:30000-35000 GCA_009176605.1 Armadillidium nasatum
CGTCTATATGGGCTCCAGGGCTGCAGCCCCTTTAAAAATACCAATATATATAAAATGAAATTTCGTCACAGAAAAGTGATTTAAATTCATTTTTAACAACTTAATAATAAAAAGTATAAATATAAAGAAAAAAGAATTAAATGCGAATGCAAATTGTAGGTACGATATTTTTTTACACATATATTATAAAAATATGGGCTCTAAAATCAGAGTCCTCAATTGTATTGTTCTTAAATAATACAGCCAAATTTGAATAGCAATTATGAAGTAGTCTGTCTTCTGATTACATTAGTTTCTAATGTTTAAAAAATGTAAAGTTGCTATTTTTTCCTTTTAAGAAGTTCTTAAATATAACAGACTAAAATTTTGTTATAGATTCGCGAACTTATATATCTATATATATATATATAATATATATATATATATATATATATATATATATATATATATATATATATTATATATATATTATATATATTATATATATATTATATATATATATATACCAGCTGCACTTTTACATACTTAAATATTTAAAAATTACTGATAAAAAATTACGTAGAGAGGAAATGGTTTAAAATATCAGATTTCAATGAAAAAGTATCTTTTCGACATCTAAACTCGAAGAACTAAGCTTATTTTTAAATAAGAATATAGCAAGTTTTCAAGAATAATTATTTAATAAGAAGGTCAGCAAGCTTTCCAAGAACTAATCTTATTTTTTAAATAAGAATATCAGCAAGCTTTCAGAATAAGTAAGGTACAATGTTATATATATATATATATATATATATTATATATATTATTATATATATATAATATATTATATTATATTATATATATAATATATATAATATATATAATATTAATGACACACAACACACACATTATATAATATATATATATATATATATTATATATTATATATATATATATATTATATATATTATATATAAACTTAGCCAAGTTTACACGAGCCGCCACTCGTCAACAGATTCGTTCTTATTAAATATTTAATATTAAAATACAAAAAAAAAAAAAAAAATTAATAAAAAAAAAATAAAAAATTGAAATCTGAACATAATCCCCATATATAAATATTTATTAAAGAACAACTTTGTTATATATATATATATATAATATATATATATATATATATATATATATATATATATATATATATATAATATATATATATATATATATATATATATATATATATATATTATATATATATAAAAATCTTTAAAGAAAGTTAACTCGCTCACTTTCTATTAATATAACTTAGTATTTAAAACCATATAATTAAAAACTTAAAAAGTAAAACACTAAAAGGAAAGCAACATTGAAGATAAAAAAATATCAACAATAGAGGATTAAAAACAAAAGGAGAGTGGCAACAGTTTCAGAGACGCATTTCCTGTCTCCCTCATCAGGCCAATAGTAAGAGAAAATGAGAGAAAACAAGCAAAGAGCAGAGTGAAGTCAACTTCGAGGTAGCAGAAACAGAAAAACTAGCGGTAATTTAGAGTATTTTTTGTCTTAAAATATTGCGAAGGAATTTTATTAAAATATTGTCAACCTCAAAAAATCCAGTGGATATATTAAAATTGGTAGGGTTTTTATAAAAAATGATTCTATTAATTAAGGGGCTTAGATTTAGACTTAAAAACGAATTTAGCATCTTCCCATCCAATTCGATGTTGTGTTGTAATGTGCATGAATATGGCGTTGCTGACATTACATCTTTTTACATCAGCTTTGTGCTGATCTATTCGAAATTGTAGCGATTTTAATGTTTCACCATAATAGGAGGTAGCACATGTAGAACAAGGAACAGAGTAAACTCCGCCCTGTGTTTCACCAACTGTATTATTGTTATGAATTAAATTGTTTGTAACCTTATCAGGGAAACTAAAAATTATATGTACAGTCGTGAACAAAAGTTCGTTCCTATTAAGCTGGAAAAAAATATTTATATAAAATGGAGATTTCTCAGGTTCAGCCAATCACAGTTCAATTAAGCTCCCTCTCAATGTTTTTATTTTCTTTTTATTCAAAATAGAGCTTTTATGAAATGATCTCCATTTTATATAAATATTTATTTTCAGCTTAATAGGAACGGGAAACTTTTATTGCCGACTCTAGCTAACCTTATATGGAATTCTATGAATTTTATTTGGTTATCGCTATCAAACGTAATTTAAACTTATTTATAATTAAATAGTTAGCTTTTTTTTTACAACTATAATAAATTCTATTTTTTTTCAATCTATTTTTAGGTGAATTTCAATTTTCCCAAAGGCATTCATATCTAATAACTGCTTCCAATTTTCTATCCAGAACAACCTTGAGTAGTTGGTGCATCTCCCTACCCGTATCCTGACCGTCTTGGTGATGAACCCAACATACTTGATCTTTTCCTAACTTCTTATCCTTCTCCTTACACTGTTAAACTCTTTCCTCCTCTGGGTTCATCCGATCACCTTCTTATCTCTGTATCTTGTCCTGTCTCTTCAAGTCTTCCGCAAGAACGGCCCCCGCCTTCGGCGAGGAGACGTTTCTGGCATTTCGGTGCCACTAACTGGTCTGACTTGCGGTTGTACTTTTCTGATTTTTCCATGGAATGATTACTGTTTCCGTGGGAGGGGTCCCTCGGAGTGTGCAGAGCGCATAACCGAGGTGATTCTCTCTGGCATGGAGGCGTACATTCCATATTCTTTCCCTTCTACTAAACCTAACAAACCTTGGTTTAACTCTGCTTGTTCTCGTGCTATCCGCCGCAGGGATGCTGCCTTCAGGGATTACCGTCGTCTTCAAACTCCAGAAACTCACGCAACTTATATTTCATCCCGGAATCGTGCAAAATCTATTCTTCGTAATACTAAAAACTCTTTTCTCCGCTTAAAATGCAATAATCTTTCTGGTTCCTCTTCCTCTCGCCCTTTCTGGCAATTTTGCAAAAAATGTCAACTCTAACTTTGCTTCTTCCTCTTTCCCTCCTCTAGTATCTTCTGACGGTTCAACTGCCGTTTTGCCTTCCTCTAAAGCTGAACTCTTCGCTCAAACTTTTGCCTTCTAATTCAACCTTAGACGATTCCGGAGCTGTTCCTACTCCTTCAACCCCTCTCTAACTCATTTATGCCTAAAATTGTAATTTCTTCTAAAGACGTCATTTCTGCTCTCTCTGAGCTTAACACTAAGAAGGCGTACGGTCCTGATGGTATCCCTCCTGTGGTTCTCAAAACTTGTGCTTCCGAGCTTGCACCCTGCCTTGGTAAACTATTTCGTCTATGTCTTTCTACTTCAACCTTCCCTTCTTGCTGGAAACGTGCGCTCATTCAGCCTGTGCCGAAGAAGGGGACCCCTCTCAACCCTCTAACTATCCGTCCCATTTCTTTAACCTCCGTTCTTTCTAAAGTTTTCGAATCTATCCTTAACAGGAAGATTTGGAAACATCTCAATTCTTCTAATCTTATCTCTGATCGCCAGTATGGCTTTCGTAAGAAACGCTCTACTGGTGATCTTCTTTCCCTTCTCTCTGACTCTTGGTCCTCCGCTCTTTGGCATTTCGGTGAATCTTTTGCTGTTGCGCTGGACATATCGAAAGCTTTCGATAGAGTCTGGCACAAAGCTTTGATTTCCTAAACTTCCCTCTTTCGGAATCTATCCCTTCTCTTCTCTCTGATTTCCTTTCCGGTCGTTCTATAGCAGCTGTTGTAGACGGCCACCGTTCTTCCTTTAAATCTATTAATAGTGGTGTTCCTCAAGGATCTGTCCTATCCCCAACACTTTTTCTACTTTTCATTAATGACCTTCTCTCTCTGTTACTTCATCTCCTATCCACTCCTATGCTGATGACTCCACCCTTCATTACTCTTTTCAATTTGAAAGGCGCCCCTCCCAACAACAGTTAATAGACGCAAGGAGGGTTGCCTTGGAGCAGCTGACCTCTGATCTATCTCGTATTTCAAATTGGGGCAGAGAGAAACATGGTTGTTTTCAATGCCACCAAAAACTCAATTCCTCCATCTCTCTACTCGACACAATCTTCCACACAACTATGATATCTTCTTCGAAAACACTCAACTCAGACCTTCATCTGTTCCTTAATATTCTCGGTGTTTCTTTTTCTCGTGATCTTTCTTGGAAAGATCACATTACCTCTCTTTCTAAACAAGCTTCTAAGAGGTTGGGTGTTCTGAGGCGCCTTCAGTATTTCTTCACTCCACCCCAGTTGCTTGCTCTGTATAGGGGTGTTGTTCGCCCCTGTATGGAGTATGCTTCGCACATCTGGGGTGGTTCCACACATACAGCTCTCCTAGAAAAGAAGGTGGAGTCTAGGGCATTTCGTCTCATCAACTCTCCTGCTCTTACTAACTCTCTTCAATCTCTTTCTGCCCGTCGAATTGTTGCGTCACTCTCTCTATACTATCCCTATTACAATGGACACTGCTCTTCTGAACTTTCTCGTCGCATACCTCCTCCACTTGAGAAGGGCTCGTGCGACTCGTCTTTCTACACAGTCTCATCCTTTCTCTATCCAACTCTCTGACCCCAGACTTAACCGCTATGCTCTGTCCTACATGTACTCTACCCGTAAAGTCTGGAACACACTTCCTTCTTCTATTTTTCCAACTTCCTATGACTTACACACCTTCAAACGTCGTGTATCAGGTCACGTCGGCCTTTAATTTGACCATTCTTCCGTTTTCCCCCTAACTCCCCTGGCCTTTGCCCACCAGAGGTTAAATATATATATATATATATATATATATATATATATATATATATATATATATATATATATATATATATATATATATATATATATATATATATATATATATATATATATATATATATATATATATATATAACCACCGCTCACGAGCAAAGCCCTATTCTAGGAGGGGGTACTAGGTCAATCAGAGAATAAGAAAAACACTACAACGCAAATTTTGTAGTAGGTGAGCACAGACGTAATTGAGATTAAATTC
>SEYY01007745.1:40000-55000 GCA_009176605.1 Armadillidium nasatum
TATATATATATATATATATATATATATATATATATATATATATATATATATATAATATATATATATATATATATATATATATATATATATATATATATATATATGTTGGTAAGAAATCAGCAATCGGTTTAATCGGCAATTTTATGGATTAATTAGTATCGGCATTTTACGATTAATCGGCTTTTCTTAAATTTTAAGATGTTATAATGTGGAGCCTTCCCTTTCAATCTTCTTATGATGTATAAATTCTCTTTTAAAAATGATTTAATTAAGAAATTAAGGATTAGTTACATCTTACGTTTGTTTATTTAAGAAAACTGCAAAGAAAATTAAAAGAATCGTATTATCGTGGCCTAATATCAAATATGAAATTCAGGACTGAGAGCAGAGAAATTTTTAAAACAAAGTAAAATTCTGATAATTTCTCCGTTTACAGGGCATAACCGATTTCTTGCGGGCTCGTTCATATTTCCTCCCATACATAACAGAAAACACTTTCACTATCAATGGAAGAAATAGATGACATTCATATATTTCAAAACAAGTCTACTCAAATTAGGAAAAATTTCTATTGAATTTTTCCACCAACATAAAAAAGTTACGATCATTTTGTAGAAGTGGTAGATTTAAATATATCTAATGATATGTGCAGTGAAAACTTTTCATTTGTTTTTCACTTTGAAATGCCTGATCTTTGTCATTCTTTCGTTTCAAGGAAGATAACTCATCAAATAAACTTTAAAGATTAAGAGATGCTCCTTCATCCTGATCATCTCCTGAAGTAGAATAATTTTCTTCCAAATTCTTTCAATGTTCTGAATCAGAACTTTCCAACTCAACCAATATCCATTACATTATTTTTACATTATCCATTTTACATTATCCATTCCTATGAAATTTCATTTTGAATATATATATATATATATATATATATATATATATATAATATATATATATATATATATATATATATATATATATATATATATATATATATATATATATATATATATATATATATATATATATATACACTTCCGCCCTCGCTAGGAAAGCCTCAGTCTGTCAGCGGGATCAGCGCACGTTTCCACGTCGTCCTATCAGCGATGATTCCCTCTTTCTATCACCCGTTCCATCGGTGGCAGTTGATGTCGCTTCAAAGAATCTTCAACCGAGTTACTCCATCTCTTCCTCGATCTCCCCCTCGGATGTCTCCCCACCGGCTTCCACTCTCACCTCCTCCTCGCCCCCCTATAATCCTCAATCTCTCCAAATGTCCCCACCATCTGAGTCTGGCTGCATCTATTTCATGTATTAAAGGTCTAACACCTATTTCCACTCTTATGTCCTCATTTTTCACCTTATCCATTTATGTCTTTCACAACATTCTCCTCTAGACCTTCATCTCTGCTGACTGTAATCTACTCTTCTGGCACTGTGATCGGGCTGACTAGGGGCTTTGCGTTGCTTCTACACTAACTATCACTGGAGGGACTGCTTTGTCTCTGAAGACATGTTAGTCTCTGCTGATAACGTGGGGGCATTAATCATTGATGAGATAGGAAGGTTCATACCTTCTTCATCTTTCTCTCCTCAAAATCTATGGTTCGATCGCGTCTGCTCTCGTACCATTCTGGCAAGAGACATCGCAAAACGAGAGTGGAAAAACTCTCCTCCTCCTCCTATCGCTCTTGCTAATTTCCATTCAGCTCGGAATCATTCCAGGGATATTCTTCGATGAGCAAAGCAGACTTTCACTAAACAAAGGTGTGCTGAGCTAATAATCTCTCCTACTGATAAATCTTTTTGGCCTCTTGCCGACTCCATTCTTGCAGATCTGGATAGAATTTCCAAGTGGGGTAGTCTCAACCTTGTGAAATTCAACTCTTTACTTTTCTATTTCTTTCAATGGTTCTCCCATCTCTCCTGTTGACAATTTAAACATCCTTGGCCTACAAATAAACGAATGGATAATAGGATAATAGATAATAGGGCGGCTTCAAAGAAGCTAGGAGTTCTGCTTACACTGAGATAATTTTTTTCTTCCTCGCAGTTACTCCAATTATACAAGGGTTTCATCCGCCCTTGTATGGAGTACTACTCTCAAAACTGGGATGGCTAAGGTTTCACCCGTCTTTTGGATAAGGTTAAGTCAAAGGCTAAAAGACTTATAAACTGTTCCGCTCTTCCTAATTCACTTGACTCTTTATCTTTGCGACGCAATGTTGGTGCCTTATCTCTTTTCTATAGGTACTACAGCGGCAAATGCTCGAGGGAACTATCCACCCGTGTACCTCCACTTTTACGTCCTCCTCCCAGCACAAGGGTTGCAATGTCCGCGCATCAATTTTGCGTGGACATAGGCAACTCCAGGCTTGTCCGCTGTGGTGTCTCCTTTCCTGCCACTTCTGTTTTGTGGAACTCTCTCCCATCTTCTGTGTTTCCTACCGAATTTAATCTCGATTTCTTTAAAGTAGATGGGACATGCAGGGGTCGTTTTTATTTAAAAAAAAATTTTTTTTACTTCTTTACTTTTTTATTTATTTTTCTAATACTACATCTCCTTGAATAGGGCTTTGCCCGTGAGCGGTGGTGATATATATATATATATATATATATATATATATATATATATATATATATATATATATATATATATATATATATATATATATATATATATATATATATATATAGGAAAGTGTAGAAGAAAGGGTAGTGAATGGTGGCGCGAGGAGGTGAATATAGTAGTAAAGGAAAAAAAAGGAGGCTTTTGAAAAATATTTGAGCACAAAAAGTTTAGAGAATTGGGAATCATATAAGGTAAAGAAGAGGTTAGCCAAACGGGAGGTAAGGAAGGCAAAAGAAAGAGCAGATGAGAAATGGGGTAATAAGATAGTTGAGAGTTTTAGAGAAAGGAGTAAGATGTTTTGGAAGGAGGTGAATAAGGTTAGGAATAAGAGGGAGGTATTGAGTGATGGAGTAAAAGGGTTTGATGGAGAAATAAGACAGGTGGAAAGTGAAGTTAGAGCTAGATGGGTAGAGTATTTTGGTAAGCTCTTGAATGTGAATGAGGTAAGGAGGGAAGAAGAGGTGCTGGAGAGAGAAAGGGGTAGATTGACCCAAGAGGTTGATGGTGGAATTTCGTTAGAAGAAATAGGTAAAGCTCTGAGGAAAGTAAAGAGGAGTAAGGCGACAGGTTTGGATGGGATAAGTGGTGAGATGTTAGTGGAAGGGGGGGGGTAAGTGTAGTAAATTGGTTAGTGAGGTTATTTAATTTATGTTGGGTAATGGGGAAGGTGCCTCAAGATTGGCAAGATGCCTGTATAGTTCCTTTATTTAAGGGAAAGGGGGATAAATTTGAGTGTGGGAGCTATAGGGGTATAAGTTTGCTTAGTATAGTGGGTAAAGTGTATGGTAGAATATTATTGAATAAGATTGGGATTAATGAAATGATTTGTGAAGAACAAGGAGGTTTTAGAGAAGGAAGAGGGTGTATGGATCAGGTTTTTACTTTAAGAGTGATTGAAGAAAAAAAAAGAGAAAAAGGGAAGGATGTGAATATGTGTTTTATGGACTTAGAGAAAGCATATGATAGGGTGAATAGGAATAAACTGTGGGAGGTTTTGAGGGAGTATGAAATTGAGGAGAAAGTAATTGAGGGCATTAGATCACTTTATAGGAATAGTAGAGCGTGTGTCAGAATAAATAGAATGGAAACGGATTTTTTTGAGGTGAATAATGGTTTGAGACAGGGTTGTGTTATGTCTCCGGGTTTGTTTAATTTATTTATAGATAAAGTGGTGAGGTTGATGGAAAGAGAAGGTAAAGGGGTGAGAATAAATGATCATCAAGATATATGGAATGTGAATGTGTTATTATATGCGGATGATGTTGTACTTTTGTCTGAGTCACAAGGGGGTTTAAAAGTTTTAGTGGTTGAGTTTGTAAAATGTTGTGATGAGTTAGGTTTACGAGTGAACGCAGGAAAGAGTAAAGTGTTATGGATGAAAATTGGGGAGAGTGTAGATAGGGTTGTAGGTGAGGGAGATGAATTGCTAATTAAGGTGGGGAGGGAGAGATTGGAATGGGTTAATTCTTTTAAATATTTGGGTGTGAATTTTGAGGGGGGTGATGTTTGTGAGGGTGACGAAGTTGGATATAGAATAAGAGAGGGGGAGAAAGTTTTGGGAGGCTTGAGGGATATTTGGAAGAGAGGAGGGTTGACAAGAGAAGTGAAGAAGAAAATGTTTGAGGGATGTTGTGTTCCGGTTGTTATGTATGGAAGCGTGGTGTGGAGGTTAAATGCGAGAAAAAGAAAAAAGGTAGAAGTTTTCGAAATGAAAGGTCTGAGAGCGATATGTGGTGTAAGTAGAAGAGATAGAGTTAGGAATGTGAGAATAAAGGAGCAATGTGCTTGGGAAAGGAGTATGGTTGAGAGAGCTGAGCAGAACATGCTGAGGTGGTTTGGGCATGTTTGTAGGATGAATGATGAGAGATTAGCTAAAAAGGTGTTTATATCGGAAGTTGAAGGTGTAAGAGGGAGGGGGAGACCTAGGGGAGGTTGGGTAAGTGGGGTCAAGGACTTATTGAGGGATAGGGGGTTGGGATGGGAGGAGGGTTTGCGGTTGACGGAGGACAGGAATGAATGGAAAAGATTGGTGAGGGGATGAATGCTGTTAAGTTGTGACTTCTGGTAGTCAACACCCCACGTTTGTGGGAAAAGTTGTGAGTATAAATATAATATATATATATATATATATATATATATATATATATATATATATATATATATATATATATATATATATATATATATATATATATATATATATATATAATATATATTAAAACGACTTTTAAAGAGAACTAATTCACTCGTGCTCTATTATTAATAGTAACTATAAAACCACTAAATATATATATATATATATATATATATATATATATATATATATATATATATATATATATATATATATATATATATATATATATATATATATATATATATATATATATATATATATATATATATATATATATATATGTTAATCCTTCCATATTAAAAAATTTTTATTCAGACTTCGAATCCCGCTCTTACTTTTCAACACTACCTCCAAATCCATACGAAGACGTGTGAAAATTTGAGTATGAATCCGATTCGAAAATCACTAACCCGTAATCAAAAATATCCACCGGCTAGAAGGCAATTCGCTCTAAAGGCAGCTTCGGATTGTGAATATAGCACGATATAACCAGGTTGGCAGATATAGCGACTTAATCTATGGTCTATCATGCGTGATTATACTACTACCATATATATATATATATATATATATATATATATATATATATATATATATATATATATATATATATATATATATATATATATATATAATATATATATATATATATATATATATATATATATATATTATTATTATTATTATTTCACACTGGTGGTCAAAAGCCTGAAGACTACTAAAATTTCCAAAAGTCAGGGAGAAAATCGGAAACCTGGTCAAATTAAAAGCTGACACGTTCAGATATATAGTGTCTGCAGGTGTAAGTCAAAAGAAGTTGGGAAAATAGTTGAAGGGAGAGTGTTCCATTCTTTAACAGAAGAGTACATGGAAGATTTAGAATAGCGGTTAAGTCTAGAGTCAGAAAGATGGACAGAGAAAGGATAAGACTGTAGAAAAACGTATCACACAAGCTCTTTCAGAATGGAGTAGGTATGAGATGAGACACTTCAGAAGAGAGGTCCATTGTAACAGCGATAGTATACAAAATCTGTCGAAACAATTCGACGGGCATAAAGAGATTGGAGAGAATTAGTGAGAGCAGTAGTTGATAAGACGAAAAGCCCTAGACTCTACCTTTTCTAGGAGACCTGTATGATTCAAACCACCCCAGATGTGTGAGACGTACTCCATACAGGGGCGAACAACACCCCTATAATGAACATGCAACTGGAGTAGAGTGAAGAAATTCTGAATGCGCATCAGAACACACAACCTCTTAGAATCTATTTTAGAAACAGAAGTAATATGATCTTTCCAAGAAAGGTAGCAAGAAAAACAAACACCAAGAATATTAAGGGGAGATGGAGGTTTGAGTTGTGTGTTTTCGAAGATATCATAGTTGTGTGGGAGGTTGGTCGAGTAGAAAGATGGAGGAATTGAATTTTGGTGGCATTGAAAACGAAGGGTGGAGTCATCAGCATAGGATTGGATATGAGATGAAGCAACAGAGAGAAGGTCATTAATGAAGAGCAGAAAAAGTGTTGGGGATATAACAGATCCTTGAGGAACACCACTATTAATAGATTTACAGGAAGAACGGTAGCCGTCTACAACAGCTGCTATAGAACGACCGGAAAGGAAATCAGAGAGGCTAGATTCCGAAAGAGGGAAGTTGTGAAATTAAAGCATTTGTGCCAGACTTTATCGAAAGCTTTCGATATGTCCAGCGCAACAGCAAAAGATTCACCGAAATACCGAAGAGCTGAGGACCAAAAGAGAAGGGAAAGAAGATCTGCAGTAGAGCGTTTCTTAAGAAAGGTATACTGGCGATCAGAGATAAGATTAGAAGGATTGAGATGTTTCCAAATCTATCTGTTAAAGATAGATTCGAAAACTTAAGAAACAACGGAGGCTAAAAAAAAATGGGACGGTAGTTTGATGGTTGAAAGAGATCCCCCTTTTTCGGCACAGGTTGAATGAGCGCACGATTCGAACAAGATGGGAAGGTTAAAATAGAAAGACAAAGATGAAATAATTTACCAAGGCAGGGTGCAAGCTAAGCACAAGTTTGGAGAACCAAAGGAGGAAAATTATCAGGACCGTACGCCATCTTAGTTTTAAGTTCCGAAAGAGCAGAAATGACGTCTTTAAAAGAAATTACAATTTTAGGCATAACTGAGTTGGAACGGTCTGAAGGTGTAGGAACAGCTCGAAATCTTCTAAGATTGAATTAGGGACAAAAATTTGAATGAAGAGTTCAACTTTAGAGGAAGGCATACGCCAGTTGTAAAGTCAGAAGATACCAAAGGAAGGAAAGAGGAAGAAGCAAAGTTAGAGTTGATTTTTTTTTTTTTTTTTTTTTTTTTTTTTTTGCAAAATGTCAGAAGGGCGTGAGGAAGAACCAGAGAGGTTATTAAGTTTTAAACGGAGAAATGAGTTTTTGGTGGTGCGGAGAATAGATTTTGCACGATTCCGGGATAAAATATTAGTTGCATGGATTTATGGAGCTTGAAGACGACGGTAATTCCTGAAGGCAGCATCCCTGCCGCAGATAACAGAACAAGCAGAGTGAAAACAAGGTTTTTAAGGCTTAGTAGATGGGAAAGAATATAGAATGTACATCTTCATGCCAGAGAGAATCACCTCTTCATGCCAGAGAGAATCACCTCGGTTATGCGCTCTGTATACTCAGAGGGATCCCTCCCACGGAAAGTAATCATTCCATGGGAAATCAGAAAAGTACAACCGCAAGTCAGACCAGATAGTGGAACCAAAATGCCAGAAACGTCTCCTCGCCGAGGACATGAACAGACAGGACAAGGTACAGAGATAAGAAGGTGATCGAATGAACCCAGGGGAAGAAAGAGTTTAACAGTGTAATGAGAAGTTTAAGAAGTTAAGAAAAGATCAGGGAAACGAGTAAAGATAAGCACCAACTGCTCATGGTTGTTCAGGATAAGAAAGGTGTAGGAGAGTTCACCAGCTGGATCATGAGAACTAGATGAAAGCCATTGGCAGTGGTGAACATTGAATTCAATTAAAATGATGATTTCGGAAAAAGGAGAAGAAAGAATGTGTTCTATTTTAGAGTTAAGATAGTCGAAGAATTTTTTATAGTCTGTAGAGTTAGGAGATAAGTAGACAGAACAAATGAATTTATTTGTAGAGTTGCAAGAAAGATTGTCATAAAGTAGAGAATTCAGAAGATTAAATTAGAGACACGAGGACAGACAATATATATATATATATATATATATATATATATATATATATATATATATATATATATATATATATATATATATATATATATATATATATATATATATATATATATACAAACTTACCAGAACGCTTATTTATAAAATCAGCCGAGTACACAATGCCCTTTTTAAATTGAAGTTGTTTGTGTGAGAGGGTAGCTCCATGGGTCCTTAGGTTATCAGTATTCATGCATGCCCAGCAACATCGTACCAAGGCTGTACCGACATGGTTGTATATCCATGTAAGTATGTATACGAATATATATTGCAAGTCTTTTCCACATAATTCAACTTCCTTATTTTCAGTTCCTTCTTTAATAATAATAACAATAATAATAATAATAATAATAATAATAATAATAATAATAAAAATAATAAATAATAAATTAATAAATAATAATATAATATATATATATATATATATATATATATATATATATATATATATATATATATATATATATATATATATATATATATATATATATATATATATATATATATATATATATATATTTTATATAATATGAATTTATTGGGAAATGCAATACATACTTCCGATAAACCTGAGATTGAATGCCAAATGTTAATTGTGTGCATAAAACATTTATAGAGCTAGTCATTATATGAATGTTGCATATTTCAAAGCAAGAAAAGAATTACCTTTTAGAATTAAACTTTAGAAGAGAAATCTTTATCAATATTTATAAGGTCCAGCATATTCACAGGTCTATCGAAGACATTTTGTCAATCAAAGAAATGATTTCTTGCATTTATTTATGGGCGAAATTTGACCAAAAATTTGGTAGTCGAAATTTTATCACTCACAAAAAAAGGGGGTGGGGTGGGGGTGGGAATAGGGATTGATCCTCCACGTCATTACTCATCAATCGAGATAATTCGGTCTTAAATTTGACCATGATTCAAATATTTTCCCAATTGTGGTGGAAATTAGTGGGGCTCTGGCCTTTGACCATCATTAGAGATTTAAAGGAAAAAAAAATTCTTACACGAGATTTACAGAATCAATGGAAAACAAATGAGTCTTACAAAGACATCCGGTAATTTTTCACATATTAATTACAAAATACACGCTTTTCCTTTCAATATTCTTCACAATTCTGTTAAGTGAATATCTTACAATAATCCTGATAAATTATGCTTTCATAACTTTCTTACATGTTCAACCACAAAATCAAACCTCCACACCAAATTCGTACAAATATTCTTTCAATCTCAGATATATTTTGATATATAAAGGGAGGGGGGGGAACCAACATTCGGGGTCATATTAATCTTTCCAAATCAAATCTGAAAACACAAACTCACACCCACACAAACCACCAATTAGTGGTGAAATAATTATATCAAAACCTCAATACACAAATAAACACAAAATTGCTTGAAAAAAAGTCGGTTTTCTATAACCACTAACATTAATTAATGTGAATAAAAACAATAATAATAATAATAATAATAATAATAATAATAATAATAATAATAATATTGATTAACTAGCAAACATAAAAAATTGTTATTCCTCTCAGAGATCGTTTAAAGTCGAAGGAAAATTATATATATATATATATATATATATATATATATATATATATATATATATATATATATATATATATATATATATATATATATATATATATATATATATATATATATATATATATATATATATATACAGTGGAACTCCAATATTCGTCCCACCCAGTATTCGTCTTTTCCGATATTCGTCCTACCTACGAAAGCCTATAACCTTAAAAATAAAAACTCTTAATAACAATCATTGTTTTTCTCATCCAAAAGGTAAATTTCTTTTTAAAATTTTATTTGTGTTTAGCGTTTATGTAGGCCTACACAGTGCGTATTACGTATTATTTATGGCAGTACGCTGTTTAATATGTACTGTAGTTAAATTGTACAGTGTTTGAAATGATTTCGGAGATCGATTCTAGATTGAATTTTTTTTTTTTTTTGTTAAAGAATAGATAGGCAAAATTCGAGGCTGGGAACGAATTAATCCATTTTTAGTTAATTCCTATGGGAAAAAATTATTCGATATTCGTCATCCCCTCAGGAACGGATTAATGACGAATATTGGAGTTCCACTGTGCGTATATATATATATATATATATATATATATATATATATATATATATATATATATATATATATATATATATATATATATATATATATATATATATATATATATATATATATATATATATATATATATATATATATATATATATACATTGGTAGCGTGAAATAGATTAGGACGAGTTGACAAAGGCTTCTACATCTCTTCGGAAGATTTACGATGAGTTCACGACGTTGTATTCACTTCGATGTTCTTTGAAGTATGCTTATTTCTCTTGATTTGATGTTCCATGGATACTTCATCAATCTGTTTCTTATAAACTGGCTTTATAATTCTTGTCGTTCATGATACAGCCTTAAAGTAATTCTTCTTGTTGATTGTTCGGCCTTTGTGTAATTAATGTTTTCTTTTCTGCGGCCTCTGAGTAATTCAGAGGCCGCAGAAAAGAAAACATTAATTACACAAAGGCCGAACAATCAACAAGAAGAATTACTTTAAGGCTGTATCATGAACGACAAGAATTATAAAGCCAGTTTATAAGAAACAGATTGATGAAGTATCCATGGAACATCAAATCAAGAGAAATAAGCATACTTCAAAGAACATCGAAGTGAATACAACGTCGTGAACTCATCGTAAATCTTCCGAAGAGATGTAGAAGCCTTTGTCAACTCGTCCTATATATATATATATATATATATATATATATAATATATATATATATATATATATATATATATATATATATATATATATATATATATATATATATATATATATATATATATATATATATATATGGGTTATTTTTTAAATTTATTTACTTATTTATTATAAAAATATCCAAAATTATTCCTAACTCGTCTATATTCATTTCATATCAGAACATTCATTTATTACATTTCAATTTGAATTAATAGACATTATTATTATTATTATTATTATTATTATTATTATTATTATTATTATTATTATTATTATTATTATTATAATATTATATAATTTATAATAATACTATTATTATTATCATCATTAAATTTTATTACTATTATTAATTTTTTTATTATATTATTATTATTATTTATTATTATTATTATTATTATTATTATTAACTTTATTACTACTATATTAATTTATTATTAAATTTTATAATTATTATTATTATTATTTTATCATCATTATTACATAATTAATAAATTTTAAGAAAAATTATTAAAAAATTAATTAAAAAAAAAAAAAAAAAAAAAAAAAAAAAAAAATATTAATTATTTTTTGCTTTAAAAGTTTTTTTTTTTTTTTTTATTTTTTATTTTATTTTAATATATATATATATATATTATATATATATATATATATATATATATATATATATATATATATATATATATATATATATATATATATATATATATATATATATATATATATATATATATGGGAACTTGAGGGAGGAACCGGGTCCAATAGGACAATATAGAAGCAATTATGTCAAATAAAATTAGCAACTTAAAAACAAAAGTAAAACCAAAACTTATCCTAACCCAAACTAAGAAAAGTCAACTTTATATCAGAAATATTTCCCTTATATATATATATATATATATATATATATATATATATATATATATATATATATATATATATATATATATATATATATATATATATATATATATATATATATATATATATATATATTTTTTTTTTTTTTTTTTTTTTTTTTCTCCTCTGGTGGGCAAAGGCCAGAGGCCTACCATTGTTCCACCAGAGTTGGGAGGAAAGTCGGAAACATGGTCAAATTAAAGGCCGACATGACCTGATACACGGCGTTTAAAGGTGCTTAAGTCATAGGTAGTTGGGAAAATAGATGAAGGAAGTGTGTTCCAGACTTTACCAGTAGAGTAAATGTAAGATTGAGCATAGAGGTTAAGTCTGGGGTCAGAGAGTTGGACAGAGAAAGGATGAGACTGTGTAGAAAGACGAGTCGCACGAGCCCTTCTTAATGGAGGAGGTATGCGACGAGAGAGTTCAGAAGAGCAGTGTCCATTGTAATAGCGATAGTAGAAAGAGAGAGTGACGCAACATTTCGACGGGCAGAAAGAGATTGGAGAGAATTAGTGAGAGCAGGAGAATTGATAAGGCGAAAAGCTCTAGACTCCACCTTTTCCAGGAGAGCTGTGTGTGTGGAACCACCCCAGATGTGTGACGCATACTCCATACAGGGGCGAACAACACCCCTATACAGAGCAAGCAACTGGGGTGGTGTGAAGAAATACTGAAGGCGCCTCAGAACACCCAACCTCTTAGAAGCTTGTTTAGAAAGAGAGGTAATGTGATCTTTCCAAGAAAGATCACGAGAAAAAGAAACACCGAGAATATTAAGGACAGATGAAGGTTTGAGTTGAGTGTTTTCGAAGAAGATATCGTAGTTGTGTGGAAGATTGTGTCGAGTAGAGAGATGGAGGAATTGAGTTTTTGAGGCATTGAAAACGACCATGTTTTCTCTGCCCCAATTGGAAATGAGAGATAGATCATAGGTTAGTTGCTCCAAGGCCACCCTCCTTGCCTCTATTAACTGTTGCTGGGAGGGGCGTCTTTCAAAATGAAAAGAATAATGAAGGGTGGAGTCATCAGCATAGGAGTGGATAGGAGATGAAGTAATAGAGAGAAGGTCATTAATGAAAAACAGAAAAAGTGTTGGGGATAGGACAGATCCTTGAGGAACACCACTATTAATAGATTTATAGGATGAACGGTGGCCGTCTACAACAGCTGCTATAGAACGACCGGAAAGGAAATCAGAGAGAAGGTCACAGAGAGAAGGATAGATTCCGAAAGAGGGAAGTTTGGAAATCAAAGCTTTGTGCCAGACTCTATCGAAAGCTTTCGATATGTCCAGCGCTACAGCAAAAGATTCACCGAAATGCCGAAGAGCGGAGGACCAAGAGTCAGAGAGAAGGGAAAGAAGATCACCAGTAGAGCGTTTCTTTCGAAAGCCATACTGGCGATCTGAGATAAGATTAGAAGAATTGAGATGTTTCCAAATCTTCCTGTTAAGGATAGATTCGAAAACTTTAGAAAGAACGGAGGTTAAAGAAATAGGACGATAGTTAGAGGGCTGAGAGGGGTCCCCCTTCTTCGGCACAGGCTGAATGAGCGCACGTTTCCAGCAAGAAGGGAAGGTTGAAGTAGAAAGACATAGACGAAATAGTTTACCAAGGCAGGTAAATCTATATATATATATATATATATATATATATATATATATATATATATATATATATATATATATATATATATATATATATATATATATATATATATATATATATATATATATATATATATATATATATACACTCGCAACCTTTTCCACAAACGTGGGGTGTTGACTACCTCAAGCCACAACTGCTACCAAAACTCACCCCCCTCACCACCCTTTTCCTTTCATTCCTGCCCTCCGTCAATCGCATACCCTCCTCCCATCTCAGCCCCCAATCTTTCAATAACTCCTTGACCCCACTCACCCGTCCTCCTCTAGATCTCCCCCTTCCTCTTACACCTTTTTAGCCAATCTCCTTTCATTCATCCTACAAACATGCCCAAACCACCTCAGCATGTTCTGTTCAGCTATCCCAACCATACTCCTTACCCAGGCACACATTTCCTTTATTCTCACATTCCTGACTTTATCCTTTCTACTTACATAACATATCACTCTCAAACCTCAACCTGTTTTTCTCTTCTTGGTATTCAACCTCCACACCTCGCTACCATACATATCCACCGGTACACAGCATCCTTCAAACATTTTCATCTTCAATTCTCTTGTTAATCTTTCTTTCTTCTAAATATCCCTTAAGCATCTCAACACCTTCTCCACTTCTCTTATTCTATATTCTATTTCATCTCCCTCACAACCATCACCCACCCCAAAATTTACCCCCAGATATTTAAATAGGTAACCACTCCAATCTCCTCCTCCGCACCTTGATTTGCAGTTCATCTCCCCCACCTACAAACCTCTCCCCACCCTCTCCATTTTTCATCTATAACACTTTACTCTTTCCTGCGTTCACTCTTAACACTAATTCATCAGAACCTTTTACAAACTCTTCCATAAAAAACTTTAAACCCCCTTGAGTCTTAGACAAATGTACAACGTCATCCGCATACTGTAACATATTCGCATTCCAAATATCATGTTGATCCCTCATTCTCACCCCTTTACTTTCTCTTTCCATCAACTTCACCACTTTATCTATAAATAAATTAAATAAACCCGGAGACATAACATAACCTTGTCTCAATCCATTGTTCACCTTAAAAAAAAACTCGGTTTCCAGTCTATCTATTCTAACACACGCTCTATTATTCCTATAAAGTGATCTAAAAGACTCAATAACTTTCTCCTCAATTTCATACTCTCTCAAAACCTCCCACAGTTTACTCATATCCACCCTATCATAAGCTTTCTCTAAATCCGTAAAGCACCTAAACACATACTTCCCTTTTTCTCCTCAGTCATTATTAAGTAAACACCTGGTCCATACACCCTCTTCCTTCTCTAAAACCCCCTTCCTTCTCAAATATCAATCCATTAATCCTTATCTTATCAAATAAGATTCCACCACAAACTTTTCCCACTATATTAAGCAAATTTTTTCCCCTTCAAGCAGAAGCGAAGACAGCTACTGTGCATGAAAGAGACTAACTAAAAGGAAATAAGGAATGTTATTATTAATAAACTAAAAAGGAATCTTATTAAAAAGAATGTTATTAACGTTAACGATATAAGTTCATCTTTAAAATTTAAGTAAAGCCACTTTTGTATCCCAAATTGCACAGCAAAAATTAAGCTTGCGG
>SEYY01007745.1:60000-70000 GCA_009176605.1 Armadillidium nasatum
TTGCAGATGGTAGACACATACTCTCAAACATTCTTACCTTTATTTCCTTTGATATTCTTCCCTTCTTCCAAACTTCTCTCAGTCCCCCCATCACTTTCATTCCCTCCGTCACTCTATTCTTTATTTCCCCATCCATCCCTCCTTTCCCCTCCACTAACATTCCCAGATATTTAAACTCTTCTACTTCCTCAAATTTCTCTCCCCCCACCTCGATACCCTCTCATTCCTCCTTTCTTGCTACCTCATCCCTGCCCCCGATCCTCATCACTTTACTCTTTGTCGAGTTTAATTAATCCCTTCTATGCACATTCCCTAACAAACTCCTTCTCCAACATTCTCAGCTTCTCCCCAGATTCAGCAACTAACACCGCATCATCCGCAAACAACAAGACACCTCCCATTCTCCCTCTCCGCTTCTCAACCTAATACCCTTCCCTTCCCTTTCCATCCCCCTAACACCACCATCCATTAATACATTAAACAAACACGGAGACATAACACACCCCTGCCTCAGTCCGACTCCCATTTTAAACCATTCAGTCAGTTCCCTCTTCACCCTCACCCTCGCTCTACAGTTCTCATAAAATGATTTAACTGCATTCAATAATCTACCTCTCACTCCTCCCTCCCATAGAACCTCAAACAGTTTCTTCCTACAGACTCTATCATACGCCTTTTTCCAAATCCATAAAGCATACATACCCTACTTTATCTTTCTCTCGCAATTTTTCACCAATCATTCTCAGTGTAAACACCTGATCCACACATCCCTACCTTCTCTAAAACCTCCCTGTTCCTCCCCCACTCTCTCTCTTGTCAGTTCTTTCACTTTCGATACTAAAACTCTCCCATAAATTTTCCCTACTACACTCAACAAGCTTATCCAATTATAATTCTTACACACCATCTTATCCCCCTTCCCTTTATATATCGGCACTATGCAAGCATCTTGCCACTCCTGAGGCACTTTTCCCTCTCCCCAACACACATTAAACATTCTCACCAACCATTCAACTATCACTCCTACTCCCACCCTTATCATCTCCCCATATATCCCATCCATTCCTGCTGACTTTCCCTTCTTCAACTTTTCCTTCCTCTCTACTAATACTCCCGCCTTCTTCTAACAGCAACTCCTCATTCACTCCCTCATTCATTCAACTACTCCGTCGCCTCCCATCCCCGTCAACAAATCACTAAAGTGTCTCTTGCATCTCTCCCACACCTCCCTCTCTCCTTGCACCACATCACCATCTTCCCCCTTCACTCCCTCTCCCAGCTCCTCTCTCCCTCTCCTCGCTCTATTTACCTCTTTCCAAAACATCTTACTCCTGTCCTTAAAATTCTCTGCCAACTTTCTACACCACTCCTCTCCCACTCTCCTTTTATATATATATATATATATATATATATATATATATATATATATATATATATATATATATATATATATATATATATATATATATATATATATATATATATATATATATATATATACCGTCTACCGTGGCTCGAACGGTAGGGTGATTGACTCACGTGCTTGAGGGCGCCGGTTCGATCCCACTTCGGGATCCTAGGTATATACTACCTAGAAAGTTCCTCTCCTCGAATAGGGCAATGTCCGTGAGATGTGAACTTTTTATAAAATATATATATATATATATATATATATATATATATATATATATATATATATATATATATATATATATATATATATATATATATATATTATATATATATATATATATATATATATATATATATATATATATATATTATATTTTACCATTCCCCTTTCCCACTCTCGTGAGGTGGTGCCGTCACAGTTCGCTCACATCCACAATCTATTCCCTCTCCCCATTACCCTCCATCTCATTCTGTACTCTGCGATTCTCCTACCTTCGTCCACATTCAAACCTCTCCCTCCCAATATCTCCCTCACCCCATCCATCCACCTCCACCTTGGCCTTCCCCTCCCCCTTCCTCCATCTACCTCGGATCTCATCACTCTACCCACCATCCTATTCTCATCCATTCTACACATATGCCCAAACCAATCTTAATACACCCTCTTCCGCTCTGCCCACTATTCCTCTCTTCCATCCACACATCTCTTATTTTTTCGTTCCTGATTCTATCTACCCTCCTCAACCCACATATAGCCCTCAATCCTTTCATTTCAAAAACTTCTAATCTTTTCCTAACCTGAGCATTCATCAAACATGGTTAACACCCATACATCGCAGATGGTAGACACATACTCTCAAACATTCTTACCTTTATTTCCTTTGATATTCTCCCCTTCTTCCATACTCCCTCAGTCCATCCATCACTTTCATTCCTTCCATCATTCTATTCTTTATTTCCCCATCCATTCCCCTTTTCCCTCCACTAGCAACCCCAGATAATTAAACTCTTCTACCTCCTCAAATTTCTCTCTCCCCACCTCGACACCCCCCCCCATTCCTCCCTCATTCTTGCCTCATCCCTCCCCCTAATCCTCATCACTTTACTCTTTGTTGAGTTTACCCTTAATCCCTTTGACGCACATTCCCTCACGAACTCTTTCACCAACATTTTCAGCTTCTCCCCAGATTCCGCAACTAAACACTGCATCATCCGCAAACAACAAGACATTTACCTCCCATTCCCCTCTCCACTTCTCAACCTAATACCCTTCCCTTCCCTCTCTATCCCCCTAACAACACCATCCATTAACACATTAAACAACCACGGAGACATAACACACCCCTGCCTTAGTCTAACTCCTACGTTAAACCATTCAGTCAGTTCCCTTCTCACCCTCACGCTGCTCTACAGTTTTCATAAAATGATTTAATTCCATTCCTCTACCTATATCTACCATATCTACCTCTCACTCCCCCCTCCCTTAGAACCTCAAACAATTTCCTCCTAAAAACTCCATAAAGCACACATACCCTACTCTATCTTTCTCACGCAATTTCTAGCCAATCGTTCTTAGAGTAAACACCTAATCCACACATCCCCTACCTTCTCTAAAACCTCCCTGTTCCTCCCCCACTCTCTCTCTCTCTCTTGTCAATTCTTTCAATTCCTATACTAAAACTCTCCCATAAATTTTCCCTACTACACTCAACAAGCTTATCCTCCTATAATTCCTACACACGATCTTATCCCCTTTCCCTTTATATATCGATGCTATATACAAGCATCTTGCCACTCCTGAGGCACTTTTCCCTCTCCCCAACACACATTAAACATTCTCACCAACCATTCAACTATCACTCCCGCTCCCACCCTTATTCCTGCCGAATTTCCCTTTTTCACCTTTCTCACAGCTACTTTTACTTCTTCTCTACTAATACTCCCATCTTCTTCTAACAACATCCCCTCATTATTCTCCACTACTCCCTCGCCTCCCACCCCCGTCAACAAATCACTAAAGTGTCTCTTCCATCTCTTCTCCACCTCCCTCTCTCCTTGGACCACATCACCATCTTCCCCCCTCACTCCCTCTCTCTCGCTTTATTTACCTCCTTCCAAAACATCTTACTCCTTTCCTTAAAATTCTCTGCCAACTTTCTAGCCCACTCCTCTCCCACTCTACTTTCCATTCTCTTCACCTCCCTACACCTCTCCTTATACTCTTCCCAATCCCTACCCTCCTTCGTACTCAAATACTTGCAGAAGGCCTCCTTTTTCCTTTTAACCATATTCTCCAACTCTTCATTCCACCACTCACTCCTCTTTCTTCTACCATTACCTATTTTTTTCACCCCAAACACTCTTCTCGCAATATATATATATATATATATATATATATATATATATATATATATATATATATATATATATATATATATATATATATATATATATATATATATATATATAGTGATCTTTCTTCCCTTTCTGACTCTTGGTCCTCCACTCTTCAGTGTTTCGGCGAATCTTTTGCTGTGACGCTAGACATATAAAAAGCTTTCGATAGAGTATGGCACAAAGATTTGATTTCAAAATTCCCTATAACTTACGTACCAGATAGATATGAGCATAACTTTGATCATGCATAAAATACAAAAATTAGGTTAAGTACAGTGATCTAAGTTATATATTGATGAACCTTAGGGTGAATATATGTAATACAATAAAATATAAGTTAAAGATATGACTGTATGTCTCATCATGCTTTAATGATAAAAAGTTTAGCGTACTATGGTGAATTAAGATATACGTTGAAAGATTTAGATAAGAAATACATGTAATGTCCTTAAAATTGTACGTAGGAGCGAGGATATCATGTGTTTGGTTATGTCGAAGTGCTAAAATCAGGTTATATATGGAAATTAAGATTTAGGTTGAAGGGAATAGGGTCTCAAATGTGTGCTAGAGAGATGTCGGCATGTCTTTGATCATGCTTAAGGGTTAAAAGTTAATTGTATATTGAGTTTTAAAGAAAAGGTGTGGAGCGTAGAGTGAGAAATGTATATGAAGGATCAACTAATTATATATTATATGGGTGACCATGAAGATTCAAATTATATATTGAATAGTTTTGGTTGAACAATGAATGTAAAGTTCTGTAATTTGTACGTCAGATAGATAATAATATGACTTGTTTATACATTAGTGATAAAAGTTTGGTTAAATTTTTAGATTTATGATGTATAATGTATACTGAGAGACTTAGAGCAGAAACGTACACAATGTCTTTGATAAGTGTTGTAGAAATGTTTGAATGCAGTGAGAGAGCATGAATACAGTATAAATTAAAGACTTTCAGTTTATGTTAGGGAAATGTTTTGTGAGAAATATATTTTAGAGGGGTGGGTTAATGGCTTTAAATGAGTGTGCTGTGTTTGTCAGAAGTAATATGCATGAATTTTGCTTTGATATTTTAATTATAACAGTGCGTGTAATGGTAAAATTTTAAACTAACCAGTTTTGGTTGGTTACAATTGCTGTGTATACGAATAAATTTTTATGTGATTGAGTGAGTGAGTGTATTTGGTCATGACTGAGCCCTAATACGCATTACGTACTTTACTGCACAAAAAAAGGTTAAAAACATTTAAAAAAATTAAAACCTTGCAAAATAAAAAAAGAAAAACAATATAAAATTTCAAACTTACAGTCTAAAAATAAAAAGCAATAAAAATTCAAATGAAACAATGTAGAAAATAAAAATGAAAAAAACAAAATGAAAAAAAATGAAAACTAAAAATAAACATTCGAATTGAAACTTTAAAATTTAAAATAAAACTTGAAATAAACACTTACAGTAAAAAATTTAGAAACTTACAAAATAAAAATGTAAAACAATAAAATTTCCAATGAAACATTAAAAAGAATAAAAGATTACAGATAAATTATTATTTATACAATAAGTTATTTAGTAGATGAAGCAATGAGTTGCTATAGTAACTTCTTTAATCAATGCGACATGTATGAAACATACTATCACATGTTTATAATATTTTTTTTTTAAATTAAAGTAGTTATGTTTATGATGTCATAAAATGACAATATATTAATGAAAAATAGTTTCAGATAAGTTAGCAAGTTTATAATGCATGATTGTAAATCATGAATGAGCAAAAGTAAATGGGTAAAATTTAAAATGGAGGTGTTAGCTCATGAAGCAACTAAAGGCCTGAATATGTGAAATGAAAAGATTGAGAAGTTCTAAATCGAAGGTATAGGGTTCTTAAAACAGAAAAGGTATGAATACTCGAGAGTGATGAAGTTGGAATATGCAAAAGGAAAGGTATTGTGACCTCAAAATGGAAAAATGTAGGAATCGTGAAACGAGAGAAAAGTTTGTTAAGAAAAATGGTTATGATTAACATAATGAAAAAGATATGTTGAGTGGCTGGATATATGTTCATGCTTATGTGCGTGTGTGAGTGAATGAATGAATGTATGATTATATATGTATCTGGAAATTTGTAAATGAGTGTGAGCGAATGTATGTGTATATGTATGTATTTGAGTGTATGTGTCTGTGCATATGATTGTATATGTATCTGAGAATATGTTTGTGAGTGAGTGCATATATATATATATATATATATATATATATATATATATATATATATATATATATATATATATATATATATATATATATATATATATATATATATGGATCTGTTCTTTCTGTATGTATATGTATGAATATACATTAATGTATTGCATTAAAAAAAATTAAGAAAATCTGGGTAGAAAAGGAAGATAAATTATTTTAGTTATAGCTTTGTGAAGAAAACGGATGTTAGTTTAGAATATATTAAATAATATGGAAGAATAATATATGTATAGTGAAATAAAATGCAAATGCAAAGAATGCAATGTGATTTAAAATGGGATAAATAAATGTTGAATAAAATGGAACTTTAGAAATTTGTAAAATTGACGCACATGGTGTGCATGAGGTTATTTGGGTATTGTATGCATATATATGCATGTACTTTAATGTATGCTTCAAAATTTTTTTAAACTAAGTACAAAAGGAAAATTACAAATTTAGTTATAGCTTTGTGAAGAAAACTGGTATTAGTTTAGAATATATTAAATAATATGGAATAATAATATATGTACTGTATAGTAAAATAAAATGTAAATTAAGTGAAAGTAAAGTGGAATAAAATGGAATAAATTTATATTGGATAAAATAGAAATTTAGAAATTTATAAAATTAATGAACATCACATAAAAAGATTATTTTAGTCTTATTTTAGAAAGATCTCGTGGTCTAGTGGTTAAAGCGCTTGAATTCGAATGTGATGTTCGCAAGTTCGAAATCTCGCAGATGAAAACCATATTTTCATAAAATCAAAAACGACTGAAATGAATACCGTGTGAATAAATGGGGAAGCTGTGGCTACACCTCCATCAACCTGAAGTGGTTAAACTTTCCAAGTTGGGTCCATGTCCCAAAAACGGGTCAGGAAATAGCTTGAGGCCAAAAAGTAAAGGACTTTCAACTGCGTTGAAAAACCATAGACTGACAGAACTAAAAAGTAACGGCTGTTGGTGAAAGTCTTGGAATACGTCCGAAAAGTAACGGACTGCGTTCGAATAGTAACAAATATGCAATAGGAAGTAAAAGTGCTAAAAATGCCTCGACTTACGAACGAAAAGTAACGAATATTCTGCTAAAAGTAAGGGTTGGTGGCCTAAAATGCCTCGCTTTAGAAACAAAAATAACCAATATAGGCGAAAAGTAAGGGCTGGTGGTCTAAAATGCCTCGCTTTATGAATTATGGACAAAAAGTAACGTTTCGAATTTTTGTCATCGAAAGTGATATATATATATATATATATATATATATATATATATATATATATATATATATATATATATATATATATATATATATATATATATATATATATATATATATATATATATCCTTAATAGGAAGATTTGGAAACATCTCAATTCTTCTAATCTTATCTCTGATCGCCAGTATGGCTTTCGTAAGAAACGCTCTACGGGTGATCTTCTTTCCCTTCTCTATGACTCTTGGTCCTCCGCTCTTCGGCATTTCGGTGAATCTTTTGCTGTGGCGCTGGACATATCGAAAGCCTTCGATAGAGTCTGGCACAAAGCTTTGATTTCTAAACTTCAATTTTTCGATATCTATCCTTCTCTCTGTGATCTTCTCACTAATTTCCTTTCCGGTCTTTCTATAGCAGCTGTTGTAGACGGCCACCGTTCTTCCTTTAAATCTATTAATAGTGGTGTTCCTCAGGGTTCTGTCCTATCCCAAAAACTTTTTCTACTTTTCATTAATGACCTTCTCTCTATTACCTCATCTCCTATCCACTCCTATGCTGATGACTCCACCCTTCATTATTCCTTCCAGTTTGAAAAACGTTCCACCCAACAGCAGTTGATAGACTGGAGAAGGGTAGCCTTGGAGCAACTAACCTCTGATCTTTCACTTATTTCAAATTGGGGCAGGGAAAACATGGTTGTTTTCAATGCCTCAAAAACCCAATTCCTTCATCTCTCTACTCGACACAATCTTCCACACAACTATGATATCTTCTACGAAAACACACAACTCAAGCCTTCATCTGTTCTTAATATTCTTGGTGTTTCTTTTTCTCGTGATCTTTCTTGGAAAGATCACATTACTTCTCTTTCTTAACAAGCTTCTAAGAGGTTGCGTGTTCTGAGGCGTCTTCAGAATTACTTCACGCCACCCCAGTTGCTTGCTCTGCATAGGGGTGTTGTTTGCCCCTGTATGGAGTATGCTTCGCACATCTGGGGTGGTTCCACACATACAGCTCTCCTAGAGAAGGTGGAGTCTAGGGCATTTCGTCTCATCAACTCTCCTGCTCTTAATAACACTCTTCAATCTCTTTCTGCCCGTCGAATTGTTGCATCACTCTCTCTTTACTATTGCTATTACAACAGACACTGCTCTTCTGAGCTCTCTTCTCGCATACCTCCTCCATTGAGAAGAGCTCGTGCGACACGCCTTTCTACACAGTCTCATCCTTTCTCTGTCCAACTCTCCGACCCCAGACTTAACCGCTATGCTCAATCTTACATATACTCTACTGGTAAAGTAAAGTGTTTTCCCAACTTCCTTTGACTTGGATACTTTCAAACGCCGTGTATCTGGACACGTCAGCCACCATCGACCATGAAAATAGATCTTTCCCAACTCCGGTGGAATTTGGTAGGCCTCTGGCCTTTGCCCACCGGAAGAGATATAAAATATATATATATATATATATATATATATATATATATATATATATATATATATATATATATATATATATATATATATATATATATATATATATATATATATATATTGAGAGAGAAAGGCCTAGCCCTATACTATATTTTCGATTTCTGAAAGTACGGTTAGTTAGTTGGTTTTCAAAAGTACTGAAGGTCTTATCATCACCACATCTCACGGTTCGAGGGGTACGTGTGCCGGAACCCCCCGTATAAACGCGTTCGTTTGCCATGGATTTACCAACTTAGTAATAATAATATTTATATTATAATAATAATTATAATGATAATTATTATAATTATAATAATAAAAATAATATATTACGTATAACCGTCAATGAAAGATAAATACTGATAAGAAGAAATTATTATCATTAAAATAATAACAGGCATATATCTCTGAAATACGACATTGGTCAAATGGTTGAAACCTTTTTGTTTTGTTTTTTAACCTACGGCGGCCAAATTGTCGACACGTTTAAATTGAAGAGAAAAATGGCCGTCAGATTTTTTTCAAAAGAGTCGACAATTTAACCTGTCAACTATTTTCCCTGTCGATGCTTTGGGAATAAGTTCTATGTTTCCTACTTCTTTTGACTTGCACACTTTCAAACACAGTGTATGGGGACATGTCAGCCTTTAATTGGACTTTGATTTTGTAATTCCTCCAACTCTAGTTGAAATTAATGTGTGTGTGTGTGTGTGTGTGTGTGTGTGTGTGTGTGTGTGTGTGTGTGTGTGTGTGTGTGTGTGTGTGTGTGTGTGTGTGTGTGTGTGTGTGTGTGTGTGTGTGTGTGTGTGTGTGTGTGTGTGTGTGTGTGTGTGTGTGTGTGTGTGTGTGTGTGTGTGTGTGTGTGTGTGTGTGTGTGTGTGTGTGTGTGTGTGTGTGTGTGTGTGTGTGTGTGTGTGTGTGTGTGTGTGTGTGTGTGTGTGTGTGTGTGTGTGTGTGTGTGTGTGTGTGTGTGTGTGTGTGTGTGTGTGTGTGTGTGTGTGTGTGTGTGTGTGTGTGTGTGTGTGTGTGTGTGTGTGTGTGTGTGTGTGTGTGTGTGTGTGTGTGTGTGTGTGTGTGTGTGTGTGTGTGTGTGTGTGTGTGTGTGTGTGTGTGTGTGTGTGTGTGTGTGTGTGTGTGTGTGTGTGTGTGTGTGTGTGTGTGTGTGTGTGTGTGTGTGTGTGTGTGTGTGTGTGTGTGTGTGTGTGTGTGTGTGTGTGTGTTGTGCTGTGTGTGTGTGTGTGTGTGTGTGTGTGTGT
>SEYY01007745.1:75000-90000 GCA_009176605.1 Armadillidium nasatum
AATCCAGCGAAGAATAAAGTTATGAGGATTGGAGGTGGGGATGAGGAAATGTGGAGGGAGGAATTGGTTTGTAGAAGTGTGAGAATGGAAACTTGAGGAGGTGAATGAATTCAAATATCTAGTAATTTTGGGTGGAAAGTAAGGGTGGGACGGAAAAAGGAATAAAGAACAGAGTGATAGAACGAATAAAAGTATTGGGGGGCTTAAGAAAAGTATGGAAGAAAGGAAAAATTTCGAAAGAAATAAAGATAAGAATGTTTGAATGTATGTGTTCACCTTCTGTATTGTATGTGTGTGAAACATAGACGATAAGTGCTCGGTCGAGAAAAAGTTTCAATGTCTTTGAGATGAAAGATTTGAGAGCGATAAATAAATTGAGAAGGATTGATAGGATTAGAAATGAAAGAATAAGGGAGATGTGTAAATGGAAGAAGGGTGTAATTGATAGAGAGGAGGAGGATATGCTAAAATGGTTTGGACATATGTGATGAATGAAAGAGAACAGAATGGTTGGCAAAGTACATAGATCCGATGTAGATAGGGGAAGGGTAGGGGGAGGGGAAGGCCGAAGTGGAGATGGATGGATGGAGTGAGAGTGATTTTGATGGAAGGAATTTGAGTTTAGACGAGGGTAGAAGATTTGTGGAGACAGAGATGGAAGGAGGTGGTGAAAGCGTTGAAAGGTAAGAATAGTTATGTTTGTAAGGGAATTGTGGCGGGCACCACCTCACGAAAGTGGGAAAGGTGATAGTGAAATATATATATATATATATATATATATATATATATATATATATATATATATAATATATACATCCGCATCCGCATCCGCAATATAAATATCAAATTAATATCCGCATTCATCGCATCCGCATCCGAACTTTTCGAAAATCCGTATCCGCATCCGCATCGCATATATCCGCATTCGCATTCGCATCCGCACTTTCGAAAATTCAACATCCGCATCTGAACTTTCGAAAATTCAATATCTGTATCCACAAATTCATCCGCAAATTGGAAAAATATGACATCCGATCCATCACTAATATATATATAATATATATATATATATATATATATATATATATATATATATATATATATATATATATATATATATATATATATATATATATATATATATATATATATATATATATATATATATATATATAAAAGTGTGTGTGTGTTCAAAGGCAAAAGAGATTTTAAAATCGAATCGTTGCAGCTCAACAAGAACTTTGAGCAGTATGAAACGTCGAGAAAATATTTTGATAGAGCATCATTAGAAAGGCAATGGACGAAAACCATAAACACCGCTCTAATGTCTTCCAAATTCTGAATAGCCTTTATAATTCAGCTCTAAAAAATATAGTAATATGAGAAATTAGACTAAACCTTTCTATAGAAATAATAATAATAATAATAGTAGATTAATTCTGTATTTATTTACAGTATATATATATATATATATATATATATATATATATATATATATATATATATATATATATATATATATATATATATATATATATATATATATATATATATATATATATATATATATATATATATATATATATATTGAGAGATATAGGCCCTTACTATATTTGCTATTTCTGAAAGTAAGGATTAGTTAGTTTCATATAAAAACGTTGGTTTTGCTAAAGTACTTAAAGGTTTTTCACTCATTACCACCCTGCATCATGCGGGAAATGGTGTAATAAATAAAAAAATTAAATAAAAATAAAAATAATATATATATACTGGTCAACATGAAATTTTTTGATGTTATGGTGTTTTTAGATGTATTTTCGACGATGATTACAAATCTTTCGCATTTTCTCTATCACGTACAGTTTTGTGCAATGAGCAATTACATATTTAAAATCGTTTAATAAAAATTCTATACATACGTGAGCCTACATTGGAAATATGCTCTTTCTTGGTTACCATGGAGACGTCTTCGTTTGTATATTTATTTGTTTAAGCTGATGAAAGATTCTGTAATTGATGACTCAGTTCTATAGCGTATGTTAATATTTTCACGTCGTTTGGCTATTTTGTGTTTGGTAGTAGTATAAAATATGGCTTTGAGCTCATGTGTAAACGAAACATATATTTTGTTATATTTGTGGACGCTAAGTCGTTGAAAAGCAAAGGCAAACTATTACCGACTTTGTTAAGAGTGCATATATTATGCACTTTTTTTTTATATATGTGTGTAGTTAGGTGATCAAGATAAAACATTGGTACCTCATACAATATGCCGAACGAGTGTTGAGGCGTTAAGGATTTACAGTAAAGGTGAAAAAACCTTCCATGCCCTTTGATATTCCAATGGTTTAGAGAGAACTCAAGAACCACTACGATGACTGTTATTTTTGTTTGACAAATGAACGTGGATATAATGTAATAAAAAACATGAAAAATATATTATATCCCAACCTACCCTCCTCATTGTGAATCACTACCTGATCCGTTTCCACGCTCGTTCCTAGAGACAGAGAATGAGTCACACGTTGAACCAATTTTAGATGAAAGTAATGATGGAAATGATGATTATACTTACGAGGAAGATGGTAGTAGCTCTTCATCATTCAGCCAAATGAGCTGAATGATTTAGTGCGCTATTTGTATTTGCCAAAAGACAAAGCTGAACTTGTCTCACGGTTGAAAAGGAAACGTATGTTGTCCCCAGGAACAACATCTGCATGGTATAGACATCGCGAAAGGGAATTACTTGCATATTTTGTGGAAGATGACCTAGTGTACTGGAATATTGTACATGCTTAATGACATATTAATAATGAATAAATAATTATCAGCCCTCAGAACGGAAAATGTATATAGATTAGAGCAAACGAAGCTTACAAGGTGTGTTATTTCATAATGAAAATGTACATCCATCAATTTCTGTAGCACACTCTGTACATTTAATAGAAACATACAAAAATATTGCATTTATGCTGGAGAAAGTCAAATATAATAATTATGGCTGGCTACTGTGTGGAGGTTTGAAGGTTTTAGGCATGGTACTAGAACTTCAGGCTGTATGCACAAAATATCCATGTTTTCTAAGCAAATGGAATGATCGTGACAACAAAAATCACTGGAAAAGGAAACAGTAGTCCCCACGAAAAACTATTATTCCTGGTACCAAAAACGTACTCCACGAACCGCTTGTTGATCCCAAAATGTATTACTCTCTCCACTTCATATTAAATTAGCTATTATGAAGTAATTGGCGAAAGCCTTCGTCAAGGACAGCGCTTGCTTATAGTATATGTTTCTAAAATTCCCCTCTATTAAAGCTAAAGTTTAGGAGGGAAAATTTATTGGACACCAAACTCGCTAGTCAATGTATGATAAGTAGTTTCATTCTACAATGACAAAATGCGAATTAGCGGCATGGAATGCTGTGAAAAGATTTATTGAGAGATTCCTCGGGAATACGAACGATACAATTACAAAACATTGATAGAAAATATGCTTAAATAAATGAAAGCTGTTGGTTTCCACATGAGTATTAAATCAAATTTCTTGCACTTGCATTTAGAGTATTTTTCTGCAAATTTCCTAGGAGCAAGAAGAAAGGCTAAATCAAGTTATAAAAGACATAGAAAAAAGGTATTAAGGCAGAGGAAATTCAAACATGATTGCCGACTATTTTTGGATATTAAAAAGGGAAACAAAATCCGAAGCCGGTTCAAGTGTACACAGAACGAAAATTTCAGTCCTAATTAATATTGTAAACAATATGTCGTATTTTTTTTTGAAAGAAATCACAATATATTATTTGTATTATAACCTATTGAAAAGATATGAAGTATTTTTCTACAATCAATGCTCCAGTCATATAACCTAGTCAAGCAACCTAACTTTATCATTGTCATTAAATATATTTCATGTTAAATACATTCGTGCAATATGCGTCAAATCCTTACTTGATACGAGCAAATTAATATCATTTTTTAAATCAGAACAGAATAAACCTATAGGAACACCAATTCTTTTAAAAACATTAAAAATTTTTTTTTAAATTACAATTTTATATAATATATATATATATATATATATATATATATATTATATATATATATATATATATATATATATATATATATATATATATATATATATATATATATATATATATATATATATATATATATATATATATATACAGTCACTAAATAATAATAAAACAATAATCAACAAGTATACCGTTTTAGAATTAAATTTTATATGGTTGGTGATTTGCAGCCCCGCACAATCTCACTCATTAAAATAATAATAATAATAATAATAATAATAATAATAATAATATAATAATAATAATAAAATTAATGTTGCATAGTCATGAGTAATATATGACCGTGACACCGTGGCCTTGACATCGACCTTGAACGTGAAGTAAAGTCAAGGTCATGGGGGAATGATGGGGAATGGGCGGAGTTTAAGTGAAGGGGATTCTCTGGAAGATAAGGGGTTGGGGGTGAGAGTGAGAGAGGGACACCCAAGAATGGAAAACAAATGAGAACAGATTACAAGATATATGAGTGTCTGTTCTGAACACAGTTGGATAGATATGACGGAATTGGGGGATGTAAAATAGGAAGTAAATCATGAAAATGAGGTTTTTGAAAGGGGGTTTTGGGGAGTGGGGGAGACAAAGGGTGTCTTCAAGTTTAGGAATTAAGGAAGGAATAATTTAAAAAGTAATTTTAAAAAGGGAAACTACCCCAACTTACTAAAAATAACTTCACAACACGAGAAAAAATATTAACTATCATTCCACGAAAAGAAAAAGAAAAAAAAAATTTCTTTTTTTTTAACGCCTCAAGAATATAAATTAAAATTTTCACTTTTTAATTTTTTAAAAGTAGTTTTGAGAATGAAAAAATAGAAAAGCAAAATATTTTTCTATCAATTTCGAGTAACATTTGTTTTTGTTTTTTTTTCAGAATTTTTTTTAGTTATTTTTAATTGATTTAAAATAAAAAAAATTTGAAATCTAAAAAATTACAAATTTTTTAGAATTTTAAAATTCTCATTAGCGACTTCAATTTTAAATTAAGAAAAAAATTAACATGTATTTTTACTTCATATTTAAAAATAAAAAAAAAATTGTAAAACATAATACTCACAAAAAATGAAAAATTATAAATTGCATAATCTTATTTAACCAGAAAAACTCATATATATATATATATATATATATATATATATATATATATATATATATATATATATATATATATATATATATATATATATATATATATATATATATATATATATATATATATATATATATATATATATATATATGCGTGAGTACGTGAGTGCATGCAATATTGCACAATATTCATGAGCAAGTAAGGCACCCCTTGTGCTAAGAAGTGGACGCAATGGTAGTGGAATGCGGTAAAATCAACTCACTCGAGCAGCTGCCGTTACCTACAGAAAAGATATAGTGCACCAACGTCACGTCACAGGGAAAGAGGAATAAGGTAGTTTGAAAGTAGTGGACAATTATTAGTCTTTTAGCCTTAGACACAACCCTGTCCAAAATAAGGGTAGAACCGGAACGCCCCCCTCCCACCACCACCAAATATGAGAACAGTATTCCATCCAGGGCGGATAAGACCCCTATATAATTGGAATAACTGTTCAAAAGAAAAAAAATTCCAGCAACCTCAACAGAACCCCCAGCTACTTTAAGGCCACCTTTGCAACTGCTGTGATATGAGGTTTCCAGTAAGTTGTTTATGTTCATAACAAGAATGTTTATGTTATTCACAGGTGAGACGGGAGAACCGGTCGATGGAGATATGAAAGTTTGGAGGTGTTTTAGAAAGGGAGATGTGAAGTAACTAAGTTTTAAAGAGTTGGATTTCACAAGGTTTGTGGTGACCCCACCGGGAATCTCTTAAAGATCAGCAAGAATGGAATTGGAAATTTGAAGACAAAAGGCTACTTACTCTAGAAGCAAAAGCGGGAGCGATTTTAAATGTGTGGAAGAATGGAAAGATAAGTCGTCGGCATAAAAATGAACAGAGTTTGTAGTGAAGCTGAGGAGGTCGTTGATGAAAAGTGGAAATTGAGCAGGATATAAAACTGAACCCTTATTAACACCACAATTAATAGAGAATGAAGAAGTTGCTCAATCAACAAGTGCTGATATGGAGCGATTTAAGAGAAAACTAGACAGGGGAAAGACAAAGGGAAGACAAAGAGAAGGAGGAAACCTAAAGGAAGAAAACTTAGATAGCAGTAACCAAATCATAAACGATCAAAAATCTTGGATAAGTCAAGGGTTACCACACAAGACTCCTCATAATTCTTAAGAGCAGAACTTAGATCAGTAAGATAGGAAAGAATGTCACCAGTAGACCTAGAGGGTCGAAAGCTATATTGGTGATTTAAAAGGAGGAAATGAGGGTTAAGAATAGTTTCAGAGACTTTAGATAGAATACAAGTAAGAACAGAGGACGATAGTTACAAGATTCAAAGTGGATACCCTTCTTCGGGATTGGTTGAAAGAATGCACGCTTCCAGCACTGAGGAAAAGAATTAGTGTTAAGGCATAGAGAGTAGAGTTGAACTAGAACAGGCACCAGTTTGGAAGCACACTCACTCAAAACACAGGGAAGAATGAAATCTAATGTTCATAGATTTTATGATCCCATGCACCTGGTCATATGAAATCACATGGGACAAATAAGAAAAGGAGTAGGGGGGAGGGATGCCGGAAACATCCAAGAAAAAATGAAAAAAGGAGGCCGAAAAGATTAATCTTTTCAGTAGTAGTGTTAGCTACAGATCCATCAGAGCGAATAAGAGGAGGAAAAGAGGATTTGCAGTTGTTGTTGGTGATATTTTTGGCAAAATGACTGAAATTTTTATCAGGAGAAGAGCCAAGGAGGTCAGCGCAATTCCTTTTAGTGAAAGTACGGTTGACCTGACGAATAATATCCCTACAACGATGAAAATTAGTAAGAGTGATAGAAGAAAAAAAAGTTTCTTTCCTGAATAGCACGATAGCAGGCGAATTCAAACTATGAATTTTGGAGAGAAAGATTTAGTTGAAAAGGGAATGAAGCTGCTCTTCCCATTTGCGATCACGACTCCCATTTCATCAGCGGATTCCAAAGCATCATCAGTGCCAAAGCAGGATTCATTCCAAGAACAGGTTGCTCAGTAGAAGCTACGCAACGCTGCCAAATTTCCCCAGTTAAAGTAAAGTTGGGAGAGGGTGGAACTGCCGGAGAGAAAATGTTATACTTTAGAGCAGGGGTTTATTTTATTTTTTTTGGCTTGTGGACCCCCTGAGTTTTAACTTTACGCATGTGAACCCCTATATACTTGAATCTCATACTCCTAAATTAAATAAACATTTTTTCATTGAGAACCCCCTCAAAGCTTATGTGGTCCCCTGGGGGTCATGAGGACCCCGGTTCGGAAACGCTGCTTTAGAGCTACAAAGATTATGGTTAGTTACCGATATCAGGGAGAGAAAATGGTGTAAATAAGACGAGAGAAGTAATGGTGAAGCATAAGTCAAGAGTGTTAGGACGATCTGGGATGTATGTAGGTTCACTAATTAATTGTTCCAGATCGTTAGGAATACTGAATGATTTAGCCTCCTCTCCTCTCCACCTGTTAAATTGAAATCCCTTAAATAGAGGGAATCGGCATTTGGAAGGGAAAATGTAAGTCTCGTGAGAGGCAATGAGATATTCAAAAAGAAACAGAAAATCTGTTTCATTAGGAGAACTGATAATAGTAGTAGTAGGGAGAAAGATTTTATGCCATAAAACATTGAAATTAGGTGATTCAAGATTTATGAGACGCGTTACAGAAGTATTCGTGTTTATATAGGCGCAGTGCATAATTTGTAAAATAAATTATAGTTAGAAATATTTAGATTATTAGAAAAAGAATCCCTAAAAACTGGGTATCTGACAAAAGTAAGATGTTAGGATGAAAGGTAGAGATGTGATGTTCAACATTTTCTAAAATAGCTCGTTGACCATGGACGTTGGCAATGTTGATAGAAAACTCTCCTCTTAGCCCACCCCTACCCTTACAACCCTAAGAACGCGATCTAGCCAAACAATAAACCACTCACTGAGGCAAACCCATACACAAACAATAATAAATAAATTAAAATGATAATTAGCCACACTAGTAAAAAGCTTAAACCAGTTTAAAAAGTTTTAAACTTTATAAAGAATCAATAAAAATTTTGGGGAGAAAAACGATTAAACAAACTAGAGGTTTACTAAACACTACAAAGACTATGATATAAATAAAGAACGTAAGAACTAATTATAACAAGCTAACTAAAACTAAAGATTTAAAAAGGAAAAATTTAAAATCAAAGAAATACTTCTCAACAAAGCTGCAAACTGTTTCATTTAATAATAAAAATTATATATATATATATATATATATATATATATATATATATATATATATATATATATATATATATATATATATATATATATATATATATATATATATATATATATATATTATATATATATATATATATATATATATAAGGACCAAGCGCCATCGAAGCAATAAAAGTACCCTCCCAATGGGCATAACCCGCGGGGTGATAGGATGGGATGGGCTGGACCATTTCGTTTTACTTCGTTGCTCTTTGGTTCGTTCCTTTTCGCGTTTCACCGTCTCAGAGGGGTTCTAGTGTACCCTCGTCTCATACTGAAGTATCTATGCTCCCATTACTTCTTCACCCCATTTCTTCACATATTCCCACAATTTACAAGCGCTTACTCATACATTACATATTAAAATAGTAAAAATAGAGAAAATTAAATCAGTCTTGGAGATGCTTGGGGAGGGGGGCATACAAAAAATGCCATTCATATACCCCTCACCCCATCGTCACCTGGGAGTTGGCGACCTCCCATGATGAAGATGGTGCCGCCCAAGAACTCGCGTTCGGCTTGCCCCGATGCACTGTCTTCTCTTTTCTTTAATTCTTGCAACATTGGTGATACTTTTCCTAATTTCCCCATTGTCGAACACCATCTCTCTTCTTCTAAACCTCATCTCTTGATCTTAACCGAAACTCGGGTGCTTGGGTGCGCTGAGAGCAAACCTTACTCTGTTACATCCTACTGTCTCCATCCTCAATTTTCAGTCAAAGGCGGACGTTGCGCATATGTGCGAAACGATGCTGTTTGTTCTCGTGTCTCTGAATTGGAGTCTACTGAAGTCTCTACTCTATGGCTTAAGCTCTCTTGCAATTCTACTACTATATTTATTCTGTCCAATCATCTCCTAATTCTACAGACTATAAAAAATTCATTAACTATTTTAACTCCAAAATAGAGCACATTCTTCTTTCTTCTCCTTTCTTCGAAATCATCATTTTAGATGATTTCAATGTTCAACATTGCCAATGACTTTCAACTAGTTCTCATGATCCAGCCGATGAACTCGCCTACGATTTTTCTATCCATAACAACCTTGAGCAGTTGGTGCAACTCACTACATGTATCCCTGACCATCTTGGTGATGAACCCAACATACTTGATCTTTTCCTAACCTCTTATCCTTCTCTTTATACTGTTAAACTCTTCCCCCTCTGGGTTCATCCGATCACCTTCTTATTTCCGTTTCTTGTTCTGTCTCTTAAAGTCTTCCGCAAGGACGGCTCTCCGCCTTCGGCGAGACGCTTCTGGCATTTCGGTGTCAGTAACTGGTCTGACTTGGGGTTGCACTTTTCTGGTTTCCCAGGTGTACATTCCATATTCTTTCCCTTCAAGTAAACCTAACAAACCTTCGTTTAGCTCTACTTGTTCTCGTGCTATCCGCCGCAAGGATGGTGCCTTCAGGGATTACCATCGTCTTCAAACTCCAGAAACTATTCGACTTATACTTCATCCAGGAATCGTGCAAAATCTTTTCTTCGTGACATCAAAAACTCTTTTCTTCGTCGTAAATGTAAAAATCTTTCTGGTTCCTCTTCCTCTCGCCCTATCGGGTATTTTGCAAAAAATGTTAACTCTAACTTTGTTACTTCCTCTTTCTCTCCTCTAGTTTTTTCTGACGACACAACTGCCGTTTTACCTTCTTCTAGAGCTGAACTATTCGCTCAAACTTTTGCCTCTAACTATATCTTACATGATTCCGGAGCAAATTTCCTCGTCCTTCAACCCCCTCTATCTCATTTATGAATAATATAGTTATTTCTTCTTAAAATGTTATTTCTCCTCTCTCTGAACTTAACACTAAGAAGGCGTATGGTCCTGATAGTATTTCTCCTCCGGTTCTCAAAACTTGTGCTTCTGAGCTTGTACCCTGCTTTGGTAAACTGTTTCGTCCGTCTTTCTACTTCAACTTTACCTTCTTGCTGGAAACGTGCTCTCATTCAGCCTGTGAAGAAGAAGGGGGACCCCTCTCAATCTTCTAACTATCGTCCTATTTCTTTAACCTCCGTTTTTTATAAAGTTTTCAAATCTATCCATAAAAGAAAGATTTGGAAATATCTCAATTCTTCTAATCTTATCTCTGATCGCCAGTATGATTTCGTAAAGAACACTTTACTGGTGATCTTTTTCCCCCTTCTTTCTGATTCTTGGTCCTCCACTCTTCGGCATTTCAGAGAGCCTTTTGATGTCGAGCTGGACATATCAAAAGCTTTCAATAGAGTCTGGCACAAAGCTTTGATTTCCAAACTTACCTCTTTCCGAATCTATCCTTCTCTCTAATTTCCTTTCTGGTCGTTCTATAGCAGCTGTTGTAGAAAGCCACCGTTCTTCCTTTAAATCTATAAGTAGAAGTCTTCCTCAAGGATCTGTCCTATCTCAACTCTCTTTCTACTTTTCATTAATGACCTCTCTATTACTTCACCACCTATCCGCTCATATACTGATGACTCCACCCTTCATTACTTCTTTCACTTTGAAAGGTGCTCCTCCCAACAGCAGTTAATTGTCGCAAGAAAATGTGACCTTGGAGAAACTGTCCTCTAATCTTTCTCGTATTTCAAATTGAGGCAGAGAAAACATTGTTGTTTTCAATGCCTCCAAAACTCAATTTCTCCATATTTCTACTCGACATAACTTTAACACAACTATGACATCTTCCAAGACACTTGACTCAAACCATTATATGTCCTCAATATTCTCTGTGTTTCTTTTTCTCGTGATATTTCTTGGAAGGATTACATTACATCTCTTTCTAAACAAGCTTCTAAGAGGTTGTGTGTTCTGAGGAGCCTTCGTGATTTTTTTACGCCACCCCAATTGCTTGTTCTTTATAGGGCCGCTGTTTGCACCTATATGGAGTACGCCTCGCACATCTGGGGTTGTTCCACACATACAGCTCTTCTCGAAAAGGTGAAGTCTAGGGCTTTTCGTCTTATGAACTCTTTTGCTCTTACTCTCTCCAATTTCTTTCTACCCATCGTATTGATGTTTACCTCTCTCTGTACTATCGCTATCCCAACAGACACTGCTCTTCTGAACTCTCACGTCTCATACCTCTTCTATTGAGAAAGGTTCTTCAATTACCTCAAACTCATTTAAGCCTAAAAATATAATGTCTTTTAAAGACATTTCTGCTCTCTCCGAGATTAACACTAAGGAATACGGTCCTGAAAGTATCCCACCTGCGGTTCTTAAAACTGGACTTTTGAGCTTGCTCCTAGCATAAGTAAACTGTTTTCTTGCAGGAAGCGTGTGCTCATTCAGCCTGTTCCGAAAAAGGAGAACCCTTCTCAACCCTATAACTATCGTCCTATTTCTTTAACCTCTGTTCTTTCTAAAGTCTTCAAATCTATCCTTAACAGGAAGATTTAGAAACTTCTCAATTCTAATCTTCTGACTGATAACGAATATGATTTTCATAAAGAACACTTACTAATTATCTTCTTTCTGTTCTCTCTGGCTCTTGGTCCTCCACTTTAAGGTTTCGGTGAATCTTTCAATGTCACGCTAGGCATATCAAAAGTTTTTGATAAAGTATGACACAAAGTTAACATTTCCAAACTTTCCAATTTCGAAATCTCTCTCTCTCTCTCTCTCTCTCTCTCTCTCTCTCTCTCTCTCTCTCTCTCTCTCTCTCTCTCTCTCTCTTCTCCTCTCTCTCTCTCTCTCTCTCTCTCTCTCTCTCTCTCTCTCTCTTCTCTTCTCTCTCTCTCTCTCTCTCTCTCTCTCTCTCTCTCTCTCTCTCTCTCTCTCTCTCTCTCTTCTCTCTCTCTCTCTCTCTCTCTCTCTCTCTCTCTCTCTCTCTCTCTCTCTCTCTCTCTCTCTCTCTCTCTCTCTCTCTCTCTCTCTCTCTCTCTCTCTCTCTCTCATCTCTCTCTCTCTCTCTCTCTCTCTCTCTCTCTCTCTCTTCTCTCTCTCTCTCTCTCTCTCTCTCTCTCTCTCTCTCTCTCTCTCTCTCTCTCTCTCTCTCTCTCTCTCTCTCTCTCTCTCTCTCTCTCTCTCTCTCTCTCTCTGATTTCCTTTCCGGTCGCAGTTGTTGTAGACGGAAACCGTTCTTCCTTTAAATCTATTAATAATGATGTTCCTCGGAGATTTGTCCTATCCTCAACTCTTTCTGTTTTTTATTAATGACCTTCTCTCTATTACTTCATCACCTATCCACTCCTATGCCAATAACTCCACCCTCCATTATTATTTTGAATTTGAAAGACACCCCTCCCAACTGTAGTTTATTGACGAAAGGAGGATGACCTTGAAGCAACTAACCTCTGATATTTCTCGTATTTCAAACAGGGGCGGAGAAAACATGGTCGCTTTCAATGCTTCAAAAACTTAATTCCTCCACCTCTCTAATCGATACAATCTTCCACACAACTATGACACCTTCTCCGAAAACAAACAACTCAAATCTTCGTCTGTCCTTAATATTCTTGTTGTTACTTTTTTTATAATCTTTCTTAGGAACACATTACTTCTCTTTCTAAACTAGCTTCTAAGAGGTCGGGTGTTCTAATCGCTTTCGTAATTTCTTCACGCCACCCCAGTCGCTTGCTCTTCATAAGAGCAATGTTCGCCCATGTATGGAGTACGCCTCTCACATCTGGAGTCTAAGGTTTTTCGTCTTAACTCTTTCACTCTCATTAATTCTCTCCAGTCTTTTTCTACCGGTCGAATTGTTATGTCACTCTCTCTATACTATCACTATTACAATGGACACTGTTCTTCTGAACTATCCCGTCCATTGAATCCTCCATTGAGAAGGACTCGTGCGACACATCTTTCTACACAGTTTCATCCTTTCTCTGTCCAACTTCTGGCCCCAGATTTTTCCACTATGATCAATCTATCATGTACTCTACTGGTAAAGTCTGGAACACACTCCCTTTTACAATTTTCCAACTTACATTAACTTGCACACCATAAAACGCCGTGTGTCGAGGCATGTGGGCCTTTGATTGGATTAGATTTTTATTTTCATATTCCCCCAACTCTGATAGAAATTAATAGGCCTCTTGGTCATTGCAACCAGAGGAGATATATAAAACAAATAAATATACAATGGTAAATCCTATCGTGAGCAAAATCCAGGTCTATAAATTTCCACCAGGGTTGGGAAAATGACGTAATCGTGGTCATATTAAATTAAAGGCCGACAAGCCGTGATAAATGGTGTTGCAAGTGTGCAAGTCAAAAGATGGGAAAATAGAAAAGGAAAAAATGTTCCAGACTTTACCAGTAAAATACAAGTAAGATTGGGTATTACAGTTAAGTCTGGGGTCAGAGAGTTGGACAGAGAAAGGATGAGACTATGTAGAAAAGCGTGTGGCACAAGCCATTCTCATTCGAAGAGGTACGTCACTAGAAAGTTCAGAGGAGCAATGTACGTTGAAATGGAGAGGGTGATGAAACAGTTCCACGAGCATAAAAAAAAACTGGAGAGAGTTAGTGACAGCAAAATAATTAATTACACGAAAAGCCATAAACTCCAACCTTTTCACGGAGAGCTGAGGGTGGAACTACCCCAGATGTGAGGGCGTACTCTATACAGGGTCGGACAACACCCCTATAAAGAGCAAGCAACTGAGGTGGAGTGAAGAAATTTTGAAGGAGCCACTGAATACTAAACCTCTAGAAGCTAGTTTAGAAAGAGAAGCAAAATGACTCTTCCAAGAATGATCACGAGAAAAAGAAACACCAAAAATATTATATGGAAGGGATGTTAAAAATTATCCGCACTTCCGTCAGGCTGACCGCAATAGGTTGAGGGCTCGCCCGCTGAAGTAGTACCTCTGAGGTAACGTGACTAAGATTTGACTCTAATCGTTCTGTTCTCTTTGGTGGTACATCGTTAATATGATAGCACCGTTAGCAGTGTACATAAAGGAAGAACAGAAGATCAGTTATCCGATTTCTGTTATATGAGGATGTGTCAGGGGCTGAAATTCATTGCAGACTCTCAATGAATACAGAGTCAGATTTTTACCACGTAGAAGTGTGTGTGAGACTGAGTAGGTCGAGAAGTTCAAAAACCGCCGGTTCAACGTCAAACACGAAGAAGGAGCAGGACTCTCATCAATCTCGACCACCGACGAGAAGATTGAGCAAATGCTTCTAGCCAACAGACAATTTATAGAGATGAAGTGGTGTGTTGCAGCAAATTAGTCACCGTTCTGATCACCATATCGTCTACGACAATCTTGGATTCAATAAAGTCTGCGCAAAATGGGTCCCACGTAAATTTACTCATGAGCACAAGCGCAATTATGTAATCTTTCAACACCTACTCATCCACTACAACGTCGAAGTCGAAGCTTTTTTGAAGAGAATAGTCACAGGAGACCTGGGTCCATCCCTTTAAACCAGAATCTAAAGACGGGGTATGGAGTGGAAACATCCTGTATCACCAAGGAAGAAAAAATTCAAGACAACCTTCCGCGAAAATGGTGATGGTAACAGTTTTTTGGGACTTAAAAAGGAGCCATATTGGAACATTACCTAGAGAAAAAGGTCGACAGTATAT
>SEYY01007745.1:100000-102500 GCA_009176605.1 Armadillidium nasatum
ATTCTATTCAGATCTGCAAGGACACAATCGGAAAGATGAAGACGAGAGGCAACTATAGATGCAAAGGAAGTAACAGATTTGAAATTACCAGAAGAATGGAGGGTTGAGTCATCGGCATATGAATGGATAGGGTTAGATGAACAGTTGAGAAGATCAGTAATGAAAAATAGGAATAGAGTAAGAGACAAAACAGAACCCTGAGGAACACCATTATTGACAGGAAAGAAAGAAGTTGTTCCATGAACAATAGCTGAAATAGAAGGATTAGAAAGAAAGCTAGACATAAGTGAGCAAAGAGGAGGAAACCCAAAGGAGGGGAGCTTGGAAAGCAGTGACGCATGCCATAGCGGTCAAATGCCTTGGTTATGTCAAGCAACACCACACATCTCCCTAAGGGAAGACCATAAATCTATAAGATAGGAAAGTACTATATCAACAGTAGACCTTGAACGCCGAAAGCCATACTGATGATAAGAAAGAAGGGAATGGGATTCCAGATGATCTAAGAAGTGAGAGTTGAAAAGGGTTTCAAAGATCTTAGACAGAATACAAGTGAGCGCTATAGAGCGATAGTTAGAAAGATTAGAGCGGCTACCTTTCTTCGGAATAGACTGGACTAATGAGAGTTTCCAACACAGAGGGAAAGTACTAGTACTGAGGCATAGAGAGAAAATTTGAATGAGGGAAGGAGCCAGCTCAAAAGCACATCCGGCCGCTTGCCTTCCAAACGTTCATAAATTTCAGAAGCCCTTGCATCTGATCAAATGTAATCACTGGTAATAAGAATGGGACATATGAGAGAAGTAGTAGGAGGAGGATTGTTGGAGTCGTCCAGGGTTGAATTAGAAGAGAACAGGAGGCTGAAGAGATTACCCTTTTCAATTGGAGTGTCAGCAACAAAGCCATCAGAGTGAATAAGAGGAGGAAAGGAAAATTTACAGAAGTTGTTTGATTTTTAGTCAGAGATTATCAGTAGGAGAATTTAGGATCTTAGCACACCTTTGCTTGGTGAAGGTTCACTTTGCTCGTCGAAGAAAATTCCTGCAACGATTCTAAGGTGAATGAAAATTAGCGAGAGTGATAGGGAAAGGAGAATTTTTCAACTCTCGATACGCAGTGTCTCTAGACTGAATGACAGGAGAGCAAGAGCGATCAAACCATGGATTTTGAAGAGAGAAAGATTTAGATGAAGAAGGAATGAAACAGTTCAGCTCATCAACGATTACAGCTCCCACCTTATCAGCAGAGACCAAAGCGTCTCGAGACGAAGCAGTCCATCCAGGGATAGTTAGCATAGAAGCAGCGCAAAGCCCCCCAGTCAGTCAGATCAAAGTTCCAGAAGATACATTTAGGGCAGGGTGGAGCAGCTGGAGAGAAAGCATGAAAATTAAGATAGATTAGATTGTGGTCTCAGTTATCAACAGGTGCGAAGACAGCGTATTTATAGAGAGAAGAACTAGTGGTGAAGCATAAGTCAAGGGTGTTCAAGAATTGGTTGGGACGATCCGGAATGTGTTGGTACTTTAATCAGTTGCTCCAGATCACTGAGAATGCTGAATGATTCGGCCTCCTCTCCTCCTAGATCAGTATGAGAGGACCCAACAATTCAGTGCTGACCTCAGTATTTAGATGCAAAGATGTAACAGTCTCATGAGAACTAGTTAGGTACTCAAAAAAGGTAGAAAATTTTCTTCTATTAAGAGAACAATAGCAGAAGCATAAGGTTATTGTTGCGGAAGAAAGAAAGATTTCAAGCCAAAGAACATCGGTTAGGATATTCAAGATTTACAAGACGTGTTACCATAGTGTTAATGTTTACATAATCACAAACTCCACCCTCAGAATAGAAATTATGAAATTAGTTATAGGTGGATATATAAAAAAGTTAGAGGAAGAATTCTTTGATATCTAGGGATCAGACAAGAGCAAAATGTTAGGATGAGAGTAGGAGATGGTATTCCACAGAAACTAAATTTGAGCATAAGTCACAGACATTGGTGAGGTTTATAGAAAACCCACGCCTGCACACACACGCCATTCTGTACAAACAATCACGATTAAAACAAATAAAAACAGCTAAACATGCAAACAGACAAACAATCACACAAGCACAGACAAACAAATGAACATACAAACAAAAACAAACTAAAATACCTGTTAGAAACTTAAATTTTAAAATGTTAGAATTAACTTTAAAAATATATAACTATAAAACTATTTCTATTTAAAACACAAAATATTCACTAAAACTTATCTTAAATCCGATCCAGTAAAAGTTGTTAACATAGTATACTTAACCACTATAGTTAGTAAATATTTAAAACATAGAACTGATAAAACACTAAAACAGCAGAAGGGATATTTACTCTAAAGTATGAAAATGATTAATTAAAATTTACTTATTTATTTATTTATTTATCTATTATTATTATTATTATTATTATTATTATTATTATTATTATTATTATTATTATTATTATTATTATTATTATTATTATAT
>SEYY01007745.1:105000-126084 GCA_009176605.1 Armadillidium nasatum
TTTATATTTTTTCTCTTTAGTAGTCATATTCTAACTTTTTTTCTTCTTCTTCGTTTTAGGTACTGGGTAATAAAAATTTAAAACAAATAAACATTATATAAATTTAAATAAATATCGAATATATAAAATTATCGAAAAACAATTTTATTAATAAAAATTAAAGTAAAAGTGACTAAAAGTTCGTCATTCGCCACCCGTGTATCTCCAATCTACATAACCGACATACACGTAGGTATTTAGTGTTTGTATTGTTTATATAAAGTTAACGAAAAATAAAATTTATTCCAATTATACAATTTTTATATTTTTGCAATCCCGAGGCAGGGAACTGCACCAACTACGCATTCTCCCGTTTTATATACGAACGTCACCAAATTTTTCAATTTCCAATAGTTTCCAATCAAACAACACCTTTTAGTTGTATAATTCCGTTCTGTTAGTTCTTTAACAATCTTTTACTTGTTCAGGTCATCCATTCTTGAACAAAAGTTATTGTTCATGTTAACATTTTCTTTGAAATCTACTAGTCAACAAATGGAGTTTTAAATTGAACTTTTCTTGAACCTTCAATTATTCCGCTGTATACTGTTCCTTTTTGTGATCCTCCTGCCATCGCAGAGTTCCTGAGTTTTTCGTTCGTCAAAAGCAGATTGCGACATTCAACTTCAATCATCAACATTGTCCATACGAAGAGGAGAAGAGGACAATACAACTGACTGGCACAACACTAGAAGACCAACATCAACAGTGAGTTTTACAACAATTATTATTATATTTAATTTTCTCTTGTTGGTTGTATAAGGTTGCGCGATTTAGCTAACAAAATATATATATCCTCTGGTGGGCAAAGGCAGCAGGCCTACCAATATCCACCAGGGTTGGGGAACAGTCGGAAATCTGGTCGCAAATGGCCGACGTGACAAATAGACGGCGTTTAAAAGTGTGCAAGTCAAAGGAAGTTGGGAAAATATAAAAGAAGTGTGTTCCAGACTTTACCAGTAGAGTACATGCAAGACTAAGCATAGCGGTTAAGTCTGGAGTCAGAGAATTGAACAGAGAAAGGATGAGACTGTGTAGAAAGTCGTGTCGCACAAGCCCTTCTTGGGGAGGGGGGGTATGAGACGTGAGAGTTCAGAAGAGCAATGTCCGTAGTAATAGGGATAGTAAAGTGAGAGAGTAACATAATTCAAAGAGACTGGAGAGAGTAAGAGCAAAAGAATTTGTAAGACGAAAAGCCCAAGATTCCACCATTTCGAGAAGAGCTGTATGTGTAGAACCATCCCAGATGTGTGAGGTATACTCCATACAAGGGCGAACAACAACCCCTAAAGAGTAAGCAACTAGAGTGGCGTAACAAAAAAAAAAAACCTGAAGGTGCCTCAGAACACCCAACCTCTTAGAAGCTTGTTTAGAAAAAGTAATGTGATCTTTCCAAGAAAGATCACTAGAAAAAGAAACACCGAGAATATTGAGGACAGATGAAGGCTGAGGTCGAGTGTTTTCAAAGAAAATGTCAGTTGAGTGAACGATTGTGTAGAGTGGAAAGATGGAATTGAGTTTTTGAGGCGCTGAAAACGACCATGTTTTCTCTGTTACAATTTGAAATACGAGAAATATCAGAGGCGAGTTGCTCCAAGGTCATCCTTCTTGAATCTATTATCTGCTGTTGGAAACTGAAAGGAGTAATGAAGGTTGGAGTCATCGGCACAGAAGTGGATAGGAGATGAAGTAACAGCGAGAAGGTCATTAATGAAAAGTATAAAGAGAGTTGGGGATAGGACAGATCCTTGAGGAACACCACTATTTATAGATTTAAAGGAAGAATGGTGGCCGTCTACAACAGATGCTATAGAACGACCGTTAAGGAAATTAGAGAGAAGGCCACAGAGAGAAGAATAGATTCTGAAAGAGGGAAGTTTGGAAATCAAAGCATTGAGCCAGACTCTATAGAAGGATTTCGATATGTCTAGCACCACAGCCAAAGACTCATAGAAACCCTAAAAAGAGGAGGACCAAGAGTCAGAAAGTAGGGAAAGAAGATTACCAGAAGAACGCTCTTTGCGAAAACCATACTGGTGACCAGAGAAGATTAGAAGAATTAAGGTGATTCCAAATCTTCCTGTTAAGGATAGAAACTTTAGAAAGAACCGAGGTTAAAGAAATAGGATGATAGTTAGAGGGTTGAAAGGGGTCCCCCTTTTTTGGCATAAGCTAATTGAGCTCACGTTTCCAGCAAGAAGAGATGGTAGAAGAGGAGAGACAGAGACGAAATAGTTTACCAAGGCAGGGTGAAAGCTCAGAAGCACAAGTTTTGAGAACTTCAGAAGGAATACCATCAGGACCAAATGCCTTCTTAGTGTTAAGCTCAGAGAGAGCAGAAATGACGTCTTTAGAAGAAATTACAATGTTACGCATAAATCAGTTGTTGGGGGCAGAAGGAGGAATAACTCCAGAATCGTCTAAGGTAGAGTTACATGCAAAGGTTTGAGCGAAGAGTTCAACTTTGCTTGAAGGTAAAATGGCAGTTGTACCATCAGAAGAAACTAGAGGAGCGAAAGAGAAGAAAGAGTTGACATTTTTTTTGCAAAATGCCAGAAAGGGGGAGAGGAAGAAAAAAAGAAAGATTATTGCATTTGCGGCGGAGAAAAGATTTTGTTATCACAAAGAATAGATTTTGCACGATTCCGGGATGAAATATAATTTGAATGAGTTTTTAAAGTTTGAAGACGATGGTAATACTTGAAGGCAGTATCCCTGCGGCGGATAGCACTAGAACAAGTTTAGTTAAACGTAGGTTTGTTATCTTTCCTTGAAGGGAAAGAATATGGAATGCACACCTCAATGACAGAATGAATCACCTCGGTTATGCGTTCAGCACACTCCGAGGGACCCCTCTCACGGAAGAAGTAATCATTCCATGGGAAATGAAAAACAGTATAACCTCAAGTCAGACCAGTTAGCGACACCGAAATGCCAGAAACGTCTCCTCGCCGAAAGCGTTGGGACCGTTCTTGAGGAAAACCTGAAGAGACAGAACAAGAAACGGAGATAAGAAGGTGATCGGATAAACTCAGAGGGGGGGAGGGTTTAACAGTATAACGATAAGAGGTAAGAAAAAGATCAAGTATGTTGGGTACATCACCAAGACGGTCAGGGATACATATAGGGAGTTGCAACTGCTCAAGATTGTTATGGGTAGAAAAATCGTGGGCGAGTTCATCAGCTGGATCCTGAGAACTAGTTGAAAGTCATTTGTGGTTAAAATTGAAATCACCTAAAATGATGATTTCGGAGAAAGGAGAAGAAGAAAGAATGTGCTCCATTTTGGAGTTTAAATAGTCAGTAGAATTAGGAGATAGGACAGAATATATACCGTGTATATATATATATATATATATATATATATATATATATATATATATATATATATATATATATATATATATATATATATATATATATATATTGTGAGCATGTGTTCACATTGTTAATGAACGTTATTTTTAACAGATGTGTGTCACGGAAGTATACAATCAGAAGTAAAAGAAAATCAAGATGGGTCACAAATTATCCACCACAAATATAAGATATTTTTGTTTTTTTTATATAGTTGGGTTCTAACTACTAATTGGTTTTATATCTTCTTTCTTATAGGTAATAAACATTAAAATCAACATATAATAAATAACAAAAATTTTACAAGAAAAAGACAATTTAACGAAAAAACAATTAAAAATATAAAAAATCTTGTAAAATAGATAAAAAGAAATTTTATTAGACTTTATAAATTGAGTGACATCTCCGACCAACCACCCAGAAGATTCCCGTAAATATATTTGTTTATTCGTTTTTTTAATATTTTAACGTAAAATATATATAATAAAAAAAAAAAAGAATTCTACGTATTTTTATATATTTTGCAGTCCCGGGGATGGGAACTGCATTGACAACCTGTTTCACATTCTCACAAGAACTTTAACCGGGCTTTCAACAATCCTGTCCAATTTTCCTTATTTAAAATTATTGACCCCGGGAAATTCTTCATTGACAGTCATTAAGAATTCAACATTCCTGTCAGTTCCTTAGAACCAAAGCCCTAACGTGCATTGTTCTTCATTAGTTTTTCGTGTTCTGACCTGCTTGAAAAACAATTATTATTCCATTGTTTTGTTTCAACGATAAATCTCAATGATTAAAGATTCCGTTTTTTATTGGTTTTTCATTAACCTTCCACTTGGAAAAACTGTTTTTATTGTAACTCTGTCATCAGTTGTTCCTTCATTCTTTCCTTGTGATCCCTATTGTCATTACAACATTCCTGAGGATCTCTGGTCGTAATGGTCTGGTAGCAACATCAACTTATCAACACTGTCCAAAGAAGAAGAGGGTACAACACAAAAGTACCAGAGGATTACCATCCAAACGTTAGTGTTAAACAACTATTATTTTTTGTTTTCTCTTGTGGGATTGACAGGGAAACCTAACAGAGAAAATAAATTGGCGACCCTGTCTGGATCGAGGAATATATATATATATATATATATATATATATATATATATATATATATATATATATATATATATATATATATATATATATATATATATATATATATATATATATATATATGTATGTAGTTTGGGTAGTTCACAGTATTCAAACAAGGTAGGGATTCTAGTTTCTTTGTTCATGAAACATGAGAACTTAACAAGAATGAGAAACAAGGAGCAAGTAGGAGGAGGACCCAATCTGTAACTGAAAATTTGCAGCTGATATGCCAGCGATACAGTAATGAACCTACTCAGCATTGTGCTGCTGATGAAACTGTCTGCAGGCTACTCGAGTCTCCGTTGGAACTTCAGTATACTAAGCAGTAATGGAAGGCTGCATATATCGTGTGCTACTGTAGCTTCAACAATTCCCATAGTTAAGAGATTTTCCTTAGGTATGAAAACCCAAATTAGTACAGGGTTAATGTGAAAAACACTAACACTGGCAAAAGTTATTAGCAATCACAGAGAAGGTTGATGACACCCGAGAAAATCTTGGCAGCAAAGTACAAGATGCATTCTGTCATTCTGTAATCTATAAGGAAAGCGAAGAGCTTATTTGAAATTGGACCAATGTTAATGCAGGGTTGCCAGAATAAGGACAGAATGCTCATCACTACAAGACCCCCTTCAAGAATCTGGGTAAGTAATCCATCAATGAAAGCAGATTGGTACAGACTGTCCTGCCAGATTTTGTTCGACCGACCCTAGGAGGGTGTTGAAGGCTAAAATCAGAAGGTGGTGGCGCCAAATTTCAATGTTGTATAGTCACTGGAGGTGAAAGTGGAAGAGACGGAGAGGTATGGTGAACAGGAACAGGTTGAGTTTGTTAAATGGAAAGCACTAGAGGGTGAATTTGCGTAAGTCATCCGGAGGCTCGAGATTAGATTTAAAAAATGCTGGTTTCAGTCTGTCAATCGAGACTACCCCTGTCCAAGTAGGACGCTGAATGAGAAAAGTTTTCTCTCGACGATTTAAAACCTGAAGGCCCCTCGTATCGCGGCATCCAGGTGGACAAAAACATAAGTGCTGGTTGGAAGGTCTTTCAGAATGAAAGTGTGTGCTTTGTTTACGTGTTGGTGAAAGTTTCCACGAAGACCATTGGCGGAGACCAGAATGATATGCGAAAGGGTCTGAAGGAGGAGAAGAACGCGAAGGGTCAAAGAACTCACCTGGGAGACAAAGGGGTGAGCCATAGACCAGTTCAGATGAAGTTGAATTGAGATCCTCTTTCATGGAAGAGCAGATGCCTAGGACGAAAGTCCACCCTTCCCGACATGGATGGCCAGCAAGCAAAGCCTTAACGTTCAATCATCCCATTTGCTGCAGAGTGCTATGAGGAGGTTCGAATTCATGTGGTGCCCAAAAGAGACAATCTCGCCACAGGAAACATTCAAACTGATGTCATTGGTCAGTCGTGATCGTCTTTGGTACACCGAAGCGTGACACCCAGTTGACTAAGAAAGCATCCGTTGGAACCTCAATTTACTAGGCAGTTATGGAAGGCTGCGTATGTGGTGTGCTATTGTAGCTTCAACGATTCCCTTAGTTACAAGATGTTCCTTAGGTATGCCAACCCAAATTAGTACAGGTTTAATGTAAAAAACACTATAACACTGGCAAAAGTTATTAAATTTTATTAAAGTAGGAGACTAATTTCTGATGACTTTTTATTGGCCCATTCTCAAGTTTCAAAATACAATGAATTAGGTAGTTCAAAATGCAATAAATAACATTTATATAAAGCTAATATATATATATATATATATATATATATATATATATATATATATATATATATATATATATATATATATATATATATATATATATATATATATATATATATATATATATATTAGTGATGGGATGATTAAGAATTTTCATTTTTTGATAATGGCAATTATAGTAAATTTGATGATGATGATGATGATGAAATTGAAGTAGTAAATTTTAAAAATTTCCATTAATAATTTTAACAATTCTATAATGTTGAAAAATTTAATTCTTTACTTTATTCAAATGTGTAAATATATGTAATTTTAATATGTAGTATAGTATAGGGGTGTCCCACTAACTCTTGACCCCAGATGTGCTTATAGATATCAAAGTACTGATCATAAGTTAAAAACAGCTACAAACAAACCTTGGTTTGTGAGAAGCGAGGTAGAATCATGAGAAATTGAGCCACTTGTCACACATCCAGTCAGCATGTATGACATTGAGTCCTTCTTCTTTGAAGATCGAGTCATTTTCAAGAGACTTTGGAGGAAACCTTCTCTAATATGGAAATGTGGGTGTAGGCATGACTTGATGCTAATGGCGATTACTTCCAATATAGTTTGTGATGTCAGAATGATTCTCACACACCAAGGTTGGTTTCTGGCAAATTTTATTAATTTTTGACTTGTACTTTGATATCTATAAGCGCATATCTGGGGACGAGAGTAAGTGGGACATCCTGCAGTTCTTAAGAACATTGATTTAAAAAATTATAAAATGTGAAAACAAGGAAAGATATGCAAAATTGTAGTACTTTAAATTTAGAGCTCTTAATTTATATGCAGAAACAATCTTTTCTCCAATTTCTGGGATAATTCAATTTCGTCTTGGAGAGAATATTTGACCTCCACTACTAAATAGATTTTCACTCTCATAGAAGAGGGTGAAGCAGAGATATTTATAAGTAAATATATTTAAATTAATCATCAAAATAGATGAAAAAAAAAAAAAAAAAAAAAAAAAAAAAAAAAAAAAAAAAAAAAAAAAAAATAAAATATATTTATATATATATATATATATATATATATATATATATATATATATATATATATATATATATATATATATATATATATATATATATATATATATATATATATATATATATATATATATATTCTTCCAAGATGTTAAAATGACTTAAATGCCTTGTCAGTTTTAATTACATTAATACTTCAAATTTAAATCAAAGATCTAAACCATCAGGTTTGTTGCAAAATAAATAATTATTAATCATTTAAAGCAAAAGCTATGTTTAATGTTATATAATTGTAGCTGAAGAGGGTTTGTTTTAATCTCAGTTTTTCATACGAAAGAATGAGAATCTACAGCTGAATAAATGAATCGTGAAATTGATTCGAAGTTCTAAAGGAAACTCCTTATGTTCGGCGATTATCTTAAAAAGAAAACGAATTGTCTTCCTACATAGTTGTTTTCACAGCAATTATATTTGTATACAAAAGATAATGGAAGTTTTCTTTAAAAGAGCAAACTTTATAATTAGTGAATAACAATATGAGTTTAAAATGGGGAAATTTCTGATAAAGCATAGAATTCTGTCTTAGTTCATAACCTAATATTCAAATACAGAATCTCTTTTGCTACAATTAACTTTGTTTTCTTGATGGTAAAAAACTTTTTCTAAATATATCATCAATGAAATTTCAGGAACTCATTCTTCAAAAATAACTTAAGGAAAACTAATTTCTTTCAAGAGGTTAAAATATGATTTTATATGCACTTTCAGTCTTAATTACATTAATTTTACAAATATGTGAGATGAAAGAATTAAATTCAGTTCAATTGTATACTTAAATTGATGCTAAAGGAATTATGCTGCAAAACGGATAAGACAGTGATATTTATTTTTAGGACCACTTTTGTTTCCACACAAACAAGAGCATCTGGACAACACTAAATTTTCACAGTTTGAATTACTGTATGACAGTATGTGTTTGAACTATGAAACAAGATTTAAAGAAACTCCCAAAAATCTGGAAAAAGTGCAAGAAACGAATTATCATTACTACAACAAAAATTTGAAAGGTGAGAGATTTAAGGAAAGAGACTGTACTAAAACAGGTATCCACATAGAATAACAAACTGCTTGTGCAGTGGAAATGAATATATGTAGTAGACAAAGAAAAGTAAGATTACTTCAGGATAAAAACAAAAAGAATGGTAAAGACATACAACGCAAATTTATTTAGAGGGGAGAAGATACTAACCAGTGACCATCTCATTGAATTAGCTTTGAAGAAAATGTTGAGGGAGACCAAGGTATCGTACATACATGTGATCCCACAGAGATGTTAGAATCGAGAGTATGGTAGAGCAAGAGCAATAAAGGCAACTAAATGAGGTGTTGCCAAACTTGTGACATAAAAAGCATAGACAAGTTTCATTTGAGATGAAAATTCACTATACTTATAACTAAATGGATCCTTCTGAAAACTATTTTTACACGGATATTATGGAGAAGATTCCTACAATACCTAAATATTTGGTAATTAAATCAACTGAGTATATTACAATAATATAAAAATTTCAAAAAACAAAGGAAATATACAGTTAAAATGTGGTAACAGAGTCAATGAAGTACATACAACTTTAAGAGCTCAGTAAATTCGTGGAATGACCAAATGATTAAGGAAATTATTTACCATTCTCATTCTAATTGGCTTGAATCTTGGAGGAGACACTTTCTTTACTTCCCGTATTGTCTTTACCTTTTATTATATTTAACAAACATTCTAAGTCAACCTTTGAACAAAATATAATACAAAAAAATTTTGAGAGGCTGTGCAACCAATTTATTTCCAATACACAGTTACTTGAGTGGCATCATTTATGTGATGGCTTGTAAAAACCAAAGCACTGGTTTTATTAACGGAATAAATTTAAATCTCTGTTTCTGATCATTCCAATTGTGAATGTATAACTTCCTAGATTCCATCCACCTGAAGATTTGGATCAACCAAAGTGCACAATCAACTGCAAAGAGCTAAATAATATTGAATAGGCATAGAAAAATCCTTGAAAAGATGTTAGAATAATAGAATAATAATTATAGAAAATAGGATCTTAAGCCAGCATCCTCAATGCTGGCTTAAGAATTCCACTTCAACAATCACTGACATAGCTCGATTCTAGTTGTACCTGAATTTATCTATTTGAAGACATTTAAAGGAAAAGCTAATTTTAATTCATTGTTAGAATACTAGATCCTAGAATATTTATTTCATTATTAATTTTTTACTTAAAACTATTTATAGTACCTAAATTCACAGTTTTGTTTATTTAAAATTATTATAATTATATATTATTATTATTATTATTATTATTAATTATTATTATTAATTATTATTATTATTATTATTATTTTATTACTATTACTATTATTATAAATGTTATTACAAATAATATTTCTATTCTTATATTATTATTACTACCATTGCTAATTATTAATATTATTTTCATTTTATTATTATTATTATTATTATTATTATTATTATTATTATTATTATTATTATTAGCATTATTAGCATTATTACAATACTTGTTATTATTTTAATCATTAATATTTTTACTTCTAGGATTACTATCTCTATTCTTAATATTATTAAATCAGATAATCTATAGCATTCAAGAATATTAATCCCATTACTGCAATCATCATTACGATTATTATTATTACTATGTACAAACGTTGCTGACATTGTTTTATTATTCTTATTGTTCTTTTTACTATTATTAATGAAAATTTTATTATAAATGTTATATTGCAACTTACTTTTATTATTACTATTATTATTATGACTAGTATTATCACTGTTGTATTACTGAAACTGCTATCATTATAGCTACCATTATTATTATTATTATTATTATTATTATTATTATTATTATTATTATTATTATTATTATTATTATTATTACAATATTTGAAATAAATATCATCATTGTTATTATTATTACTAGAATTATTGTAGCAAACTTCATAAGAAACGACTTTGTTATTGTTGCTTGCATGATCAATACTTCTAAACTTTTGTTATTCTAGAAGTAACCTATCATAACTTGTAATTATTAAATAAATTAAAATTATATATATATATATATATATATATATATATATATATATATATATATATATATATATATATATATATATATATATATATATATATATATATATATATATATATATATATATATATATATATATATATATATAAAACATCGGGGCTCAAAGGAAACCACAGTGTTTTCCGCTAGCAGCCCCTTTTCAGAGAATTGGACATTCCCATTATTATTATTAAGATTATTATTTAATTTAGTAGTATAGGACCTACTTTTAAACTTTAAGCCTGTCAATGTACTTTTCCCTGAATAAAGATTTGTGATTGTGATTGATTGTGATTATTATTATTCTTATTATTATTATTATTATTATTATTATTATTATTATTATTATTATTATTATTATCATTATTATTATTATCATTATTATTATTATTATTATTATTATTGCTTTATTGTTACCCTGTCTTTAATTATATTAATATTACTGAAATTAGTTGTTGAATATTAAAATCCTGTTCCCATTACTATTATTTTTATTATTACTATTACCATTATTCAATGAATTATTCATTTGAATTTTTTTACTGAAAAATGACTAAGGATTAAAGCTAAAGATTACCATTATTTCTAAAAATTCTTATCATGACGACATTTCTTGTTAGTATTAAAGCTTTTTTCTAATCATTATTATTATTATTATTGCTATCTTTACTACTTTATGTATTATCATTACTATATTTATTATTGCTCATTAAATTATAAGCATCATATTTGTATCTTAATGGTTATTAAAACATATCAATGAACTATTAATCAACTAAACTTTGGGGTTCAATGGAAACCAATGTGTATCCCTTTAGAAGCCCCTTTTCAGAGTAATGTACAGCTATCACATTATTAGTATTGTATTTAATAGAATAGGACCTGCTGAAACATTGTAAAATTGTAACTGTACTTCTGAATAAAATTTAGAAATGAAAATTATCATTGTCACATTTATGTACAATATTTAAAACAATAATTTACCATATTTTAACTACAATGGGATTTGCAAGTACTTTGACTTTTGAACTTGGATTTCGAAGAACTGAGACTGGGATTCAACATAACTTATGGACTCCAACTCAAAACCCAGAACAACACTTAATTCCAGAAAATGTCTCGAATAAAAGGAACAACCAAGAATTTAAAGAATATATTAATAATAATATTATGGTTTGAGTTGTGTTTGAAGAATAATTGGTCTTGTGGAAAATTATGCATAGTAGATACATAAAGTTTTTGAGACATTAAAAAGAAATGTTTTTGATTCTCAACTTGGAGGTGTCATATATATATATATATATATATATATATATATATATATATATATATATATATATATATATATATATATATATATATATATATATATATATATATATATATATATATATATATATATATATATATATTGTCATTACTTACCTACAAATCAAAGTAGGATGTAGTTTGGTTAATTTTGAAAGAAGATAGAAAACAAACCACTCATCTTCAAGAAAACCTTCAACTACCATTTTTCCTCTTATATGAGATCTTGAAGACACTAATAGGCAAATAAGATATTACCTATTGTAGTATTATTACTATTATTAAGTAATAAAATATGCTTTAAAAAGATTTGTGAAGATTAAATACTAAGCATCATCTCTTTTGATATATAGTAAATTTAATTTTTAATTGTTTAAAAATATAGAAAAAAATTATAGAAATATATAAGCAGATAGCAAAATACTAAAGAAATTTCTGATCTATATTATCACAAACAATATAATAGTTAACCTATTTCCAATAAAAAATACATCAAGTAAAAAATTTTCTCCCTGGAAGTTATATTTTCAATTTCCTCCTTGGACTTAAAAGACTTAGAAATTTACACCCTGGCTTTGTTGCAACTTTTTAAATAACTACCCAATCACATTAATTGCTATTATTTATTCATGCAGCTCTACTTCTTTCTACAGGGACACATATCCATGGCAGATTAACACTGAAAAACTTGTTTAAAAATCCTAATAATGAACAAGTGAGATACAGAGTACCTCTAAAAGAAATACAATGTGGAAAGTTCAAGCACTCATATATAGTCCTTTTAAAATAAATACACACACAAAAATTTTTTTTAAATTAAATTAAATTAATAAACATCTGCAGATATTAGAAAACCTTTTAGCCATTAATCTCATTCTATATCCTAGAAATAGTTTACAAACAAAATTCCTATTTAAGTGTTGAACTTTATGACTTGCATTAATGAGATCTATATCTTAACTTCACCAAATGGATAAAACAGTAGAAGATTTTTGCCTATATAATATAAATACTTAAATATATCACACACCTATACACACATGTGCATGTGCATGCATGCACACAAACCTATTTAAGGAAAAATCATGCACAATAAGGAAAACTATTACTGATCTTCATGTTCTGAATTTTCTAAATGCTAATGATTACAAAAGAAAAAAACAAAAACTTACATAAATCCTGACCAAAATCTGAGGCCACTCTTAATGAAAATGGTTCATTGGACCAAATATAATCTTTTATGTCCAAATACAGATGAGCCATATATTCAGATATCAAATTCTCAAGCTGAAATTCATCAGTAATTGGAGTCCAATCAGAATTGAATGGAAAAAGCCAATAAAAAAGTGTCTCTCCCATTGGTGCTGACTCTTCTAGTACAATTTTACAAGCCATACTCCAAGCTAAATATTTCTTAGTAATTAAGTTTAATCTATGTTACTTCAACTTGTAACATTGAGATACTATAATTTTTGGTAGAACTAAAAATGTACCAAAAATCAACACCTGAAAATAAATCAAACCATCAAATTAAAGTTTGTTATAAGATTTATAATGTACTACAGTTAACTGTTAATAATAATAATAATAATATTTTTTCATAAAGCAAAAGTACTGAAAAATAATGTTAATATTAACTGCATCATGATACTAAATCCCTTTAATAAAAAATTATCATCATGCATGTCTTGCAACATTTTTTATTTTTTTTTTTATATATTTAAAGCAATGCAGGGTATCCAATAACATCATGAAACACAGAATTATAATTTATTAACCAATTTAAATGTGTGACTTTTTCAATTGATGATGTCAGTGACTTAAATGCTTTATCATTAACAAGAAGTTTGAATGTCTGATCATTCCACATTTTTACTCTTATTTTATGTTTATATTTAAAATGAATAAGGATAGACCAACTAAGCAGTGGTTGCCAGCCAAAGTTTGTCAATATTTTATACATATACTTAATTATCACCCAAGATCAACATTGATCCTGAGAATATTTTCAATTCTCACTTGGATGTATTGAAAAAATTAAGAAGCATAGGTAAAGCAAACTATATAACTGCTCAATACATACAGCTGACTGTGATATTAATAATGATGCGAAGATAAGTCTAAGATATGTTAAGATGTAAAGAGTATTTTAAACTGCTTTAGTAATTTAAAATTTATTTTCATTTACAAGGATTTTTATTTGCAATTATGTTTTATCACATGATAGTGTACTAATTATAAAGAATTATAAGTTGTAACACTGAGCATTGCATTATTAAAAATTTTAATCTCCATATACGAATTTACCGAATATTAAACTGTTCAATTGATAGAGCAAATTATTATTCATAAAAACTAGTACCCTTTTCATTTTTAACCCAAAATTATAAATAAAGTGGGGAGTTTATAGTGTTTTTTATTTATAATAATGGCTGGCAAAATTACCCAGCCCCATTTTTTTTTTTTTTTTTTTTTAAAGTTAAATTACATGCTCAATCTTTTTTTGTAGCTTACTGAATATCAAAATTCATATGGATATGCTTTCTAAGTGACAGTCACATAAAGACAGGGCTGGAAAGCTAATGAAATTTGTTAAAGCTCCAGCTCCAGAGAAATTGTCAAATGTAGCTACAACTCCAGCTCAAGCCATTGGCAGATGTGGCTCCAGCTCCATTTCTGCCTTTGGCTTAAAGTTCTTCCTAATTCTTACACAATTGTATTTAGGTACTACCTTCACCCAGAGACATCAACTCAAATGCAGTTCTGCAGCAATGGGACTCAAAACATTTTTTTATGATAGATTTGAGCTGAGTACAACTTTGCTTGCACAATGCAAAGTCCCATTCTTTTTTGTTTTTTTCAATCAATACAACCAAATTTATAAAACAAAATGTACTTTAATCAAAAGAAATAAATAATGTAAGTTTTTTTCAAAATGAATTGGTTTTAAGAAACAAAATGGCTTCAATTAGACCCACTTTCATTGAAAATTGTAAATCTAACTGAATTATTTCAAGAGTCAAAAATAGTCATTCCACAATAACTTGTGTTGCTGGCATTGAAGCTACTGTATAAGCAACATAGTGAATTATTTTTGGGTAATGTGGAATTGCCTTTAAGACATTTAGCTTTGATGATCTATTTTCTCCATAACATACAAAGAATGAGATATATCATTTAAATTTAGTAATAGGAAATATTTGTTTACTATCTATTTTTCCTTCAGTCTGACAGCTCTTGACTTTCAGATAAAGGAACTCTTCATAAGCTACTTCATCCTCAAAATTTAAAGAGGATGTAGTTGAAGATTGATTTACATTAAGTTCATTAACTACATTAAGTGCTTGGCATTTTTCACTTCTTTTTTGAGTTGTTGATTGTTTTGAAGTTTTATAATGCTCCATTTGAATTGCTATGTTAATCAATGCTGCTCCATTCAAATTGCTATATTAATCAATGCTATCTTTCCTAAGCCAAGCTGTACATCATTCAGCATAATCCTGTACATAGGATCAATATAGATTGCAGAAAGTAATACTTCATTTTTAAGAACTTTCTCTCTATTATCCATTGACTCTTTAATTGCATCTGCAATTGTTTCACCGATTTGAGAAAATGTCAGCATACGTTTTTGCCACTCTAAATAAAAGAAGACAAAGGTTAACGCAACTGATGGTAATCTTTTAGGCACTAACAATGGATGAAAAAGGATTGCTTCAAGCCATTCTACTTCCACATAACTGAAAATCATCTTTGTTATGTCTGGATAAGCCATGTCAATTAATGTATTCTTTAGTTCTAAAAGGTGCTCAAATATTTGGTAAGTACTGCTCCACCTAGTTGCTTGATTTAAGTAGCAACTTTTCCTCCTTTACATTTTAATATAGATTCAACTATTGGTGTTCTTGCAGTCACAGCAATTTGACATTCATTATCAATAAAAGGATGGACACATTGTCCTTTCAAACCATCTCTGATAGTGAACTGTAATGTGCAGTATGCACAGCACATCGCATGTGTTCTATTTTTACAGAAGTGAAAGGAGATTCCACATCTTCATTTAATTCAGTTTCTAAATCTTCTCAAATTTCTGCATCAGTGAAATAAATTTCAGATTCACAATCTAAATTTGAATTATCTATTTCAGAAGGGTCTACAATGAGTTTTATCTACTGCACTAATCATGTTGGATGCATTGTCCATTACAACTGCTAAAACTTGTTCTTTAGTAAGTCCAAACTCTTTGAGAATTTCCTCAACTAGATTTCTTATAAATTCTGATGTATGTTGTTCTTGCATTTCTCAAGTAGCTAAAGTATTTGTTGTTAAGTTGTTATTTCGTTATTTGTGTTGGTGAATTGGACATTTATTGCAAAATAATTTATTCTCTGTCTATACAAGTATCCATTTTCCAAAAATAAAATTTTCCATGGAGGCTTTGTTTCAGCACTATTTTCTTCCTTTGAGCTTCACTTATCACCATTTTTCTGACCATACATTTCCATAGAAACATAACTTTTTGGCTAATTCTCCAATTTAATCCAGAAAATGCTGGAGAGGATAAGAATTTTAAGGGTACTCCTTTCATTTACAAACATTTGGATAACATGCATTTTAAATCTTTCAGCTGTCATTGATATCATCACCTTTTGACTTGTTACAAATCTTTAAATAGAAGGTTGTATACATAAAGAGTTTTGGGTAGGGTAACTGGTGTAACCCTACTTTGGGTTTCTTCTATTTTAAAGATTTCAGGATGTTGCCTTTGCAAATGGCATTTTATATTAGATGTCTTAGTGCTTATTTTCAATCCACAGATGACTATCTTTTGCAACTTGGCAAAGCAAAATATTTTCTTCAATTTTACTTTTCTTTTTTAAGTATTTTGATACTAATGATTTATTTACATTGCCTGGTATTCATTGTAGAAAGGTTACTAAAACAAATTATAATTATTTTTTATTGCTGTATGCCTTCAGTATTATTGATTACTGTATTAATTATTTATTATTATTAATTATTATATATATATTATTTTATATATATATATATTATATATATATATATATATAATATATATATATATATATATATATATATATATATATATATATATATATATATATATATATAATATATAATATATATATATATATTAAAAAAAAAAATTTTTTTGTCTCCTCTGGTGGGGAAAGGACGGAGGCCTACCAATACCCATAAGATTTGGAGAATAGTCAGAAATCTCGTCATTAATGACTGACATGACCCGATACATGGCATTTAAAAGTGCAAATCAAAGAAAGTTGGGAAAACAGATAAAGGGAGTGTGTTCCAGACTTTACCAGTAGAGTACTGTGAGATTGAGCAAACTGGTTAAGTCTGGGGTCAGAGAGTTGGACAGAGAAAGGATGAGACTGTGTAGAAAGCCGTGTCGTTCGAGCCTTTCTCAATGGAGAAAGTATGCGATGTTAGAGTTCAGAAGAGCAGTGTCCATTGTAATAGGGATAATATATAGAGTGACGCAACAATTCGATGGGAAGAAAGAGATTAGAAAGAGTAAGAGTAAGAGCAAAAGAATTAATAAGGCAAAAAGCTCTATACTCCCACCTTTTCAAGAAGAGCTGAATATATGGAACCACCAAAGATGTGAGGCATATTCCATACAGGGGTGAACAACAAACCCGTAAAGAGCAAGCAATTGGGGTGGTGTGAAGAACTTCTGAAGGCGCCTCAGAACACCCAACCTCTTAGAAGCTTATTTAGAAAGAGAAGTAATGTAATCTTTCCAAGAAAAAAAACCCAGAGATTATTGAGGACAGATGAAGGTTTGAGTTGAGTGTTTTCGAAGATGATGCCATAGTTGTCATAGTTTTGAGGCATCGAAAACAATCATGTTTTCTCTGCTCCAATTTGAAATTTGAGAAAGATTGTAAGTCAGTTGTTCCAAGGCCATCCATCTTGAATCTATTAAATGCTATTTGAAGGGGCATCTTTCAAATTGAAAGGAATAATGAAGGGTGGAATCATCAACATATGAGTGTATAGGAGACGAAGTAATAGAGAGAAGGTCATTGATCAAAATTAGAAAAAGAGCTGAAGATGGGACAGATCCTTGAGGAGCACCACTATTATAGATTTATAGGAAGAACAGTGGCCATCTACAACAGCTGTTACGGAACGACCGGAAAGGAAATGAGAGAATGTCACAGACAGAAGGATAGATTCTGAAAGGGGGAAATTATGAAATCAAAGTTGTGCCAGACTCTATTGAAGGCTTTCAATATGTCTAGTGCAACAGCAAAAGACTCACCAAAACCCCAAAGAGCAGAGGACCAAGAGTCAGAAAGTATATATATATATATATATATATATATATATATATATATATATATATATATATATATATATAATATATATATATATATATATATATATATATATATATATATATATATTGTGATGGATCGGATGTCATATTTTCCAATTTGCGAATGCGGATGCGGATGTTGAATTTTGGATAAGTGCGGATGCGGATGCGGATGCGGATGTTGAATTTTCGAAAGTGAGGATGCGGATGTTAAATTTTCGAAAGTGCGGATGCGGATTTTGAATTTTCGAAAAGTTCGGATGCGGATGCGGATGTTAATTTTGATGAGGATGCGGATGTTAATTATATATATATATATATATATATATATATATATATATATATATATATATATATATATATATATATATATATATATATATATATATATATATATATATATATATATATCAATATCACCTTTCCCACTTTCGTGAGGTGGTGCCCGCCACAATTCCCTTACAAACATAACTATTCTTACCTTTCAACGCTTTCACCACCTCCCTCCATCTCTGTCTCCACAAATCTTCTACCCTCGTCTAAACTCAAATTCCTTCCATCAAAATCAATCTTACTCCATCCATCCATCTCCACTTCGGCCTTCCCCTCCTCCTACCTTTCCCCTATCTACATCGGATCTACGTACCTTGCCAACCATTCTGTTCTCTTTCATTCTTCACATATGTCCAAACCATTTTAGCACATCCTCCTCCTCTCTATCAATTACACCCTTCTTCCATTTACACATCTCCCTTATTCTTTCATTTCTAATCCTATCAATCCTTCTCAATTTATATATCGCTCTCAAATCTTTCATCTCAAAGACATTGAAACTTTTTCTCGACCGAGCACTTATCGTCTATGTTTCACACACATACAATACAGAAGGTGAACACATACATTCAAACATTCTTATCTTTATTTCTTTCGAAATATTTCCGTTCTTCCATACTTTTCTTAGGCCCTCCAATACTTTCATTCCTTCTACCACTCTGTTCTTTATTTCTTTTTCCATCCCACCCTTACCTTCCACCCAACATTACTAGATATTTGAATTCATTCACTTCCTCAAGTTTCCATTCTCACACTTCTACAAACCAATTCCTCCCTCCACATTTCCTCATCCCCACCTCCAATCCTCATAACTTTATTCTTCGCTGGATTGAATTTCAATCTTGTGTTTGCACATTTCCCTTCAAACTCTCTCACAAGTATTCTCATCTTTTCTCCAGATTCTGCCACCAACACATGCCGCATCATCTGCAAAAAGTAAAACATTCACTTCACATTCACCCTCCATATTTCTCAACGTAATACTCTTCCCTTCTCTCTCCATTTTTCTAAGTAAACCATTCATCAATAGATTAAATAACATGGAGATATTACAAACCCCTGTCTCAATCCCACTCCTATGCTAAACCAATCCGATAGTTCTCTCTTCAACCCTCACTCTTGATCTACAATTCGCACACACACACACACATATATATATATATATATATATATATATATATATATATATATATATATATATATATATATATATATATATATATATATATATATATATGTGATGGATCGGATGTCATATTTTCAAATTTGCGGATGCGGATGTCGAATTTTGGAGAAGTGCGGATGCGGATGTTGAATTTTTGAAAGTGCGGATGCGGATGCGGATATTGAATTTTCGAAAATGCGGATGCGGATGTTGATTTTTGTGCGGATGTTCCGCATCCGCGCATGCGGATGCGGATGCGGATGCCATCACTAATATATATATATATATATATATATATATATATATATATATATATATATATATATATATATATATATATATATATATATATATATATATATATATATATATAAATTTATAAGACTGAGAAAAATTTTCTGGCTGCCAGGATTCGAACCCAAAGACAACAGCGTCACCATTAGACAATGTACAGAAGGCTCTACCAGTGAGATACGCCGCCTTCCCAGAAAAAGAAGGCACAGTAGAACAGTTTTCAAGCTCTTCTGCTTCGAATCACTGTAGGAGAATGCCATAGTAGCCCCAGTAGGGGTTCCAAGCACCTTCCTATGGATTTAGATAAGTATCGAGTTGCTACAGTGATTCGAAGCAGAAGAGCTTGAAAACTGTTCTACTGCCTTCTTTTTTCTGTACATTGTCTAACAGCGACGCTGTTGTCAATGGGTTCGAATCCTGGCATGTAGAAAATTTTTCTCTGTCTTATATTGCTAATTTAGTTGCAACAGTTGTTGTGCCCATGCTGGCGTTGCTTGACTTTGGTTGGTTGCTCCTGCAACCCAGGTGCAAACAGCAGAATGCCATAGTAGCCCCAGTAGGGGTTCCAAGCATCCTCCTATGGATATATATATATATATATATATATATATATATATATATATATATATATATATATATATATATATATATATATATATATATATATATATATATATATATATATATATATATATATGCAAAATTACAGTCTTGCTTAAGATGGCTTTGTAGCCTTAAGGTCGTTAGTTTGCTTATCCTTTTCTTGAGGGCCTAGAGTTCTTCTATATATAAAATAATTTTTATTTCTTACTTTTCCGAATTTTTCCTTATATTAATTAAACAATATGTATAGGTGGTGTATTAAAATGTTTTTTCTGCTTAATAATTTTTTTTTTCGTATAATAATTTCAATTTACAGAGTCACAAGATTTTAACTGTGTTGTTTACCGGTTTTTTCGTCCACGTATCTTACACAACAACAAAAAGATCGATACTATATCGAATATCGCTTATTTACGCGATATATCGGTACCCAAGTCGATACATATCGATTATTACATATATTTAAAAAAATTAAATATTATCAATACAATCTTTACTCCAAGATGGTGACTTCCAGAGAATGAATTTCCAAGTAACCAGTTTACTTGGAGAT
>SEYY01007746.1:5000-7500 GCA_009176605.1 Armadillidium nasatum
ACATTCATCAACTAGTAAACCGGTTCATGCCCAACCTAATATCAATTTCCCAGGTAAAATCTTCAATCTCACATATCACCTTCAAGAGACATCAATATTACCTCCATCCTGAAATCACCAACAGTCTAAAGATGTTACCTAGAACACGACACTAGAGAGCACCTTCTTTTGAAGTGTTAAAATCTCACCACACACTACAAATGTTTTCAAATCATCTATTTGAGCAACCTTTTTACTGCATGTGGTGATGTGACTGAATTCTTAAAAATTCTTAAATTAGATATCGCCTCAAAATTTTTTATTTTTTTATTTTTTTATTTTTCTTATACTCAGTACCATATCCCGCATGAGGCAGGGTGGTGTCGGCTGCAGAAAGTATTCATATTCCTGCAACCGTACGTGGGAAGGGAGAAATACTGGTTAAGAGGTTTCCCAGCCTCTTGAACCATAATTATGATTAAGCCAATATGTCCAACACTTGACCACTGAACACTTTATATATATTATATATATATATATATATATATATATATATATATATATATATATATATAATATATATATATATATATATATATATATATAATATATATATATATATATATATATATATATATATATATATATAATATTATATATATATATATATATATATATATATATATTATATATATATATATATATATATATATATATATATATATATATATATATATATATATATATATATATATATATATATATATATATATATATATATATATATATATATATATATTATATATATTTATATATATAATATATAAAAAAAAAATAGGAAATTTTATTTCTATGTATATTCTAAAAGGTCAAAGAAAATTATTCTTCTACGTATGGTTTACAAACAGAAATTCGTAGTCTTATAATAGATAGATTAATGGCAACAAAAATATGCTATAAAAATTTTAAATGCAGTACTTTTAAGGAGATTAATTTTTTAATCTTTTCGACGATTAACTCAATGATGTCTTCATTTTCCCCTCACGATGTTGGAAACCAAAGTTCCTTTCCCTACTCACTCAAATATTTTATTTTTTTTTCTAAGTGATATCAAGATAATTTGAAAAGTTTTAAGAGTCGTAGCGTAATCTTAAGAAAAAAAACTTGGATATAGTCATCAAATATTTTTGATCACCTCAATCTCTCTCTCCAATATATATATATATATATATATATATATATATATATATATATATATATATATATATATATATATATATATATATATATATATATATATATATATATATATATATCAAATAAAATCCACCCCCAGGCTGTGTTGTGTAAACATATGACGGATGCTGATTTTGATTCCACCTGCAGAAAGCATTCCACTGTTATACCTATTACGCATAAGTGAGGCGGAGCTAAGCGTAAGAGAACTGCCCAAATTTCTCTTCTTCGGCTAGGCTTCGAACACTGGGCCTCTCGCTTGCTAGGAGAGTGCTCGATCGACTGGGCTACGGAGGATATATATATAATATATATATATATATATATATATATATATATATATATATATATATATATATATATATATATATATATATTCTAAAGAAAAAAGCTATAGACCTACGTAACAACAGCGAAAATTGAGTAATGTTAGTCAAGTTCAGTTAAAATCAATGGCCGATATGTCGTGATATAAGATGTTTGATTGTGTGTAAGTCGAAGAAAAGAGGGATAAATGAAGAATGGAAGCTAATTCCAGACTTACATGTAGGGAACATGAAGTAACTGGCAAGTTGTTAACTCTAGGGACTAAAAAGCTAAATAGACCAGTCTCATCAATTTTCTTCGTAAAAGAAGATATGAGATTGAAATCCAGAAGAGCAGGGTGAGTGAGTTTTTTGTATGCTCGTATATATATATATGGTTCTGTGCTATCTCTAATTTTATTCTTACTTTTCATCGACGATCTTCTCAATTCCACTTCTAACTCTGTTCATTCTTATGCCGATGACTCAACTCTCCATTCTTCCTCTCATTTCAAATCTGTTCCCTCTTTTGCTTCTAGAATTGCTTCTCGTCTTCAACTTTCTGACTCCATTCTTGCCGATCTGGAAGGGATTTCCCGGTGTGGTAGCCTCAACTTTGTGAAATTCAACTCTTTAAAAACTCAACTTCTTCCCATCTCCCAACTTTCTATCTCTTTCAATGACTCTCCCGTCTTACCTGTAAACAATATTAACATTCTTGGTCTTAACATTAACAATAAACTCTCTTGAAAACCTCATATCAAAATGGTAGCTATGGCGTCTTCAAAGAAGCTGGGAATACTGCTCAAATTGTGGGAATATTTTTCTTTCGAACAGCTGCTCCAATTATATAGGGGTCTTATTCGCGATTGTATGGAGTACTGTTCTCACATTTGGGGGTGCCGGTTCCGTCTCTTTTTTATAGGATTGAGTCTAACGCTAAGAGATTAATAAACTGTCCGCTCCTTTCAAACTCACTT
>SEYY01007746.1:17500-27850 GCA_009176605.1 Armadillidium nasatum
GTTTAGGTATACAAAAAAATGCCCTGCATCGATGTTTTTTGACTCACAATTATATATATCCTTCAAAAATTTCATAAAAATTGAATACATATTAAGAAAAAAATAAATAAATAAATAAAATAGAAAAAGCAACAAATTTTCAAATTTTTATTTTTTTTATTTTTTTTTAATTTTTTAATTTTTTTTTATTTTTTTTTTTAAAACATTAAACCTGCCCCTCAGGTAAATATTTATTATATATTTGATGCATTTTTTATTAATATTTTGTTCAGAATAATTTAAATTTTTATTTATAGTAAATATCTTTACGTTTCAAGAATAAATATCTTACATATAGTTATATAAAATTATATTCATAATTATATAAATTTTATTCATTTAACAGAAAATATAGAAAATCTCTAAAAAAAAAAAATTTAGAAGAATCTGTCAGCAAAATTAAAGAAAAATTTGACAACTATTAAATTTTCTTTATACATGTAAACCATTATTTCCTAAGTCATATTCGAAATTTAAAGCTATATATTTTTCAAGCTGACAAATATGATATATGAAAAAGGAATATTAAATATTGAGATTTTTCAGGTTATCTTTTCATGGTCACTTTAAAAAAATAAAAATCCCGTAAAGGGTAAAAGTATATAAATGTAAAAGCTGGATATATATATATATATATATATATATATATATATATATATATATATATATATATATATATATATATATATATATATATATATATATATATATATATATATATATATATATATATATATATATATATATATATATATATATATATATATATATATATATATATATATATATATATATATATATATATATATATATATATATATATATATATATATATATATATATATATATATATATATATATATATATATATATATATATATATATATATATATATATATATATATATATATATATATATATATATATAGGGAAGAGTTTCTGGTCATTTAATGAATTTAAATGGATTATTAGAAAATAATAATCATTACTGTTGATGGTTTCGATGATTGGTACAAACTTTGCCAATCATAATGCAGTTAATCAAATTCCATCATTTAAATTAATAAGAAATAAAAAAAATTTTGTTTTAAAAAAAATCCGCATTCATGTTTGGAAATTTTTTTTAGACTAACACAAAATAACTTACAATGCATGTGCTTTGCTTCAAATGGAAAAGATAAAACGAATTCACTAGATATTAAAGGCAATGGACTGGCTAATTATATTGAAATTTATAAAGTGCTTAATATTTTTGTAATTGCAAAACATACAAAAAAAAAAAAAAAAAAAAAAAATAAATATATTATATATATATATATATATATATATATATATATATATATATATATATATATATATATATATATATATATATATATATATATATATATATATATATATATATATATATATATATATATATATAATATATATATATATATATATATATATATATATATATATATATATATATATATATATATATATATATATATATATATATATATATATTATATATATATATATATATATATATATATATATATATATATATTATATATATATATATATATATATATATATATATATATATATATATATATATATATATATATATATATCAGCTGTTGTAGACAATCATTGTCCATCCTTTAAATTTATTAATTGCAATATTCTACAGGGATCTCTCCTCTTCACAACTTTTTATTTTACGTTAATTGCTTTCTCTTTGTTACTTCATCACCAATCCAATCCTGTGCGGACGATTTGAAAGACCAATATCAATTGACTGACGCTTGATGAATATGTAGTCTTTGAGTAGTCCGACCTTTAACAATTGGCGCTGCTTTTCATAACTTTCTAGTAACATATCTATTTTAAATATTTCTAATGACTTGCATATATATCTTCAATCGCCGTGTATCGGGACATGTCGGCCTATAATTTGATTTGATCAGATTCAGGCATTTTTCCTAGGTGTGGTGGAAATTTGTAGTCCTTTGGCCGTTGCCCACTTGCGGTGATTTATATATATATATATATATTATATATATAGTATAAATTTGACCTTGTTATTATGGAAGCGAGGTTGGAGGTTAAATGCGAGAAAAAAAAAGGTAGAAGTTTTCGAAATGAAAGGTCTGAGAGCGGTTTTGTTAGAAGAATAGAGTTAATTGAGAATAAAGGAGCAATGTGCTTGGGGAAGGAGTATGGTTGAGAAGCATTGAGGTTTTGGGCATTTTGTATGAATGAGAGAGATTCTAAAAAGGTTTTATATCGGAAGTTGAAGGTGTTAGAGGAGGGGAGACCTAGGGGAGGTTGGGTAAGTGGGGTCAAGGACTTATTGAAGGATAGGGGGTTGGTGGGAGGAGGGTTTGCTTGACGGAAAGGAATGAAGGAAAGATGTGAGGGGATAATGCTTTAAGACTTCTGGTATCAACACCCCACGTTTGTGGAAAAGTTGTGAGAATAAATATATATATATATATCATTATATATATATATATATATGTATATATATATATATATATATATATATATATATATATATATATATATATATATATATATATATATATATATATATATATATATATATATATATATATATATATATATATATATATATATATATCTATATATATATATATATATATATATATATATATATATATATATATATATATATATATATATATATAATTATATATATATATATATATAATATATATATATATATATATATATATATATATATATATATATATATATATATATATATATTAAACTATTTGCACTTTTCAAAAAAACTATGTTTTTGCACTAAAACAAATTGAAAGTGATAGTGTTTTCTTCTTTAAACATTCATTTACCTTCATTTCATTACATTGTGCTTTAATTGACAATCGTTTACGTAAATTTATCTTTTGTTATTCATTTGGGTAGTGACGTCATTTTTGATACAACTGTGGGAGAATTGGGGTCTCATATTATTTGTAATTACCTTAATATTTCATTATTTTTTTTTTGTTTTGTTTAGAATCGCGTCATTCCTAAAATTGGTGTGAGTCAAAATAAGGTGATCTTGATATCTATTCATTGTACTCCTTTTGCAGCAAAACCTAAAACTAAAAACACACACAAACAGACCATATTTTGTTGAAATTTGATTCTCGCGGACACCTGTTTCCTTATGTCAGCAATTTTGGTCTCGGGACAAATACTGCACCTTGATCAATTTTCATTTTTTTTGCTCTCTCTCTCTCTCTCTCTCTCTCTCTCTCTCTCTCTCTCTCTCTCTCTCTCTCTCTCTCTCTCTCTCTCTCTCTCTCTGATTCCTCATCTTATCATTTCCCATCGTTTTTTTTCCGTGTGTGTGATAAGACGTTTGCTTTCGATGTCGAGAATTACACCGTTCTTACCACTTTCATTCTTTCCGTTTGAACATTTATTTTTTTTTTCCTTCCGCATTTTTCTTAATTCTTCGTTTGTTTCTTTTGCAATTGTTTTTCTTTAGTTTTGCATCTCTCCTCATTTATTGGTCACTGTATATATATATATATATATATATATATATATATATATATATATATATATATATATATATATATATATATATATATATATATATATATATATATATATATATATATATATATTCTTTATCGTCATATCTACGGGAAGTGACACAGGGACAGAGGGAGGGCCCTCATTTTCATATCACTCAATGTAAAGCTTGATTTCGCGTTTTGAATGCCCAATTTTTTTTTACATGGATTAGTGTCGGAAACTGAGAATTGTGCTATTTCCATAACATATTTTGACTGGGTGGTGTCTCTATTTTGCCTACAGACAACTTTGAGTGCTTGCGCGAAGTAGAAACTTCACTTTGTTTGACCAGTCCGATCATTCCATTCATAATCGGAGTATCGCGGACCATTCCCTCACCTATTTTCACGTACGTTGTTGAATCTACTCCTCAGTTTGGTATCGCACCTGTGGGCTTGGACCAGACAATTTCTCGTCTCACCCCAGCTCATAGTGATGACATACATTTCCCTTTAGGGATTCGAACTTTCTTTTAATCACAGCGTCAGAAAGTTTGACGTTATGATTTGCACTTCGGAAGTAATACCCATTCATGTACACCATAGTGTTCCTGGCCTGATAAAAAGGGACTCTTCATCACACCAATCGCACGATCTACTTCTTCAACTTTAAAACATACTCCAAACCGGCCTCCGTCGCATCGCTCTCCAACTACGGCTTCTTATTCATCAACTTCGACCTGTACTCCAGACAGACTTACAGTGCCTCATTCCTCAACTTCTGCTAACTGTCATTCGAGTTCGGTGCCTATTCCGCAACCACCTTCCGACTCCACCACCGGCAAACAGGATACAGGCTATGAGGAGACCATCATTTTAAATATTTGTTTCTACATCCTTGTACGAATCTTTGGCACTAAGGTAGAGCTTTTAGTAGACACTGGAGCCTCCGTTAGTGCTTTCCCCTCTACATTATCCCGCTGATAGCCCTTAAATCCATCCGCTGTTCATGCATCCGCAGCTAATAGTTCCTCTATCCCTTGCTACGGTAAACTTACCTATACTTTTGGTCTTCCTCAATTCAGACGTGATTTTCAGTGCACTTTCCGGATCGCTGGCGTCATTAAACATTTGCTATAGGTATGGATTTCTTCCACCACTACGGCCTACTTTTGACTGTGGAAATTTTATTATCTTAGACACATAAGCCAACCTTTGATTCAATTTTGTTTCTTGTGAAGTTCCCTCTCCAATTCTTTTCCATACCTCTGTTCCTTCTCCTGCGAAGTTCTCTCCTGTTACGTAAGTTCCCTAACCTGACATCACCTCTTAATTCTTTGAGTAGCTTCAGCCTTCCGCTCGGGTACTTCATAGGCTAGAAATAAGGGATGCTGTCCCTGTTTTCCTAGCGTGTGTTGCCTCGCAGAGGACAAGCTGTCTATTGCTAAGCATGAATTCTCCACTCTTAAAAGCCGATATTGTCCATCCCTCTAAGTTCACAATGAACCTCTCCCATTCAGCTCGTTCCTAAAAAGGAGCCAGGTCAGTGGGGACCTTGTGGAGACTTTAGAACACTTTACGCTGTCCCAAGCCCCGACCATTATTCCTTACCTTTGATCTATAGCATATTCCCAAAACTGCATGGTGCAACTGTATTTAGTAACATGTATCAGCAGAGAGCCTGCCATTAAATCTTTATATATCCGAATGACTGAGAAAACAGGCACCATCACTCTATTCGGACTTTCTGAGTGCCTTTTTTGTGCCATTTGGCCTTTGAAACGCTGGAACCCCTTTCAACTTTTCATGGAATCCATTTTTCGTGATGTCTCTTTCGCCTTTGTTTACAAGAACAACCTTTTCATTTTCTCTTCTTCTGAGATCAGGTCATTCGCCTCCTTCATGAGCATTTCTTATACTTATCTCTTGACAAGTGTCTCTTCTTCCAGTCTTCGTTGGATATTTTTTTAGCTTTACCATTTCATCTGTGGGTCTTTCTACTCCTGATACTAATGAAACTGAAATCTCTTCGTATCTCCGCCCAACAAATTATGCTTCTTTTCGTCGGTTTTTAAGTATGGTCAGATTTTTTTACTGGCTTACCCCCAACTTTGCTCACATGGTTTGTCTCCTTACAGACATTATAAAGTCTTATCATGTCTTCTTCTGTTCCTTGGACTGGCGAAGCTCCTCGTACTTTTGAGGACCTTAAGGGAGCTGTCTCGTTCTCTTCTGCCCTGACTTTTGTCTACCCTGATGTGCCGCACATCCTTCTGGTCACAGGCACATCGTTAGTCGCTATAGGAACTGCTCTGCATCAGATGGTGAACGGTACTCCAGTACTATATTTCTTCAGTAAAAAACTTATAGAGCCTCAGCACAGATGTGCTTTCGATAGCGAACTTCTTGCTGCCTATTTATCTGTGCTGCACTTTAAATCTTTTCTCGAGGATCATGATGTCACTCTGCTCACGGACCATAAAGTTTTAGATACTCCCTTTTATAGAAGAACTCCTCTAAGAGCAACTGTCTCTTCTTCCATAACATTTCTGCTTCTGTGTGTGTGAGATTGTATGTGAATATGTTGTTTGCTTTTCTTAGCTAAAAAGGAGATCGGGAGTAAATTACATTTGAGACACTTTGATGTTGTAAAAATGGGTAATGTGTGCGAGGGGTAGGGGGGGAGGTGCACAACTGAAATTTTTCACACAATATCAGACCATGATACTAACGCTTGTGCATAGCGTAGCTTTGACAATATAAAAAAAAAACGTATTTTTTGACCCACCCAATATATAATATATATATATATATATATATATATATATATATATATATATATATATATATATATATATATATATATATATATATATATATATATATATATATATATATATATATATATATATACCTGTGTGTGTGTAAATTAAAATAGTGAAATCACAATTTGGTGAAAAGATAGGTGACAGCAATTCGGCTTACGATATACTGTGTCAACGACCCGATTGAGTTTTGAAAAAAAAATTTCGACCATTTTATTATTATGACAAGTTGTCGATGTTTTGAACGAGAGAGAAAATTAATTTTATTTTTATTGTGATTTCAACGACAATTATTAGTTTTTCAATTTGTCTGTCAACGATTATGGGTATTTCCACCAATTATCAACAGCTAAATTACAAATGAATTACAAATGAATGACCGGTAGCAAACGGCATCCTACTGCAAAGTGTGAGGAAATTAGCTGGACATAGTAGGTCCCTCAATAACCTACCTGTATAATGAATTATATTTATGAACATATATAAAATATAAGGAGACTGGCTGTGAGAGGAAGAGCCCTCCCCCCCAAGTGAGCGAATCCAACCCTACATGCCATACTTTTAAAATATAGATGCAGATAATGTTGGAGTATTTTAGTGAAAAAAAAAAATGAAAACTTTAAATAGGCCTAAAAACTTAAAAAATTAAGAGAAAAATATATTTCTTTATGATAAATATGACCTGTCTCTGTTAGACATCGAGTACGAAGGCTCCGTATATACATTGCAGTACTTAAAGACTGTGGGAAAAAATATTTTTTAAACATTTTCCTTTAATGCATATTTTTATTTTTATATTTAAGTGAGCATATGACGACATAAACAAAAAACACTGAGTAGTAATGAAAAGTTTATTTTTTTTTTTTTTTATTTTTTTTTTTTTTTACAAAATACGATTTAAAAACTTTTTTTTGCATCTCTCTCTCTCTCTCTCTCTCTCTCTCTCTCTCTCTCTATATATATATATATATATATATATATATATATATATATATATATATATATATATATATATATATATATATATATATATATATATATATATATATATATATATATATATATATATATATATATATATATATATATATATATATATATATATATATATATAGAAAATTATGCTTTCAATAATTATAGCATTATTAACAGATTGTCAATTCCAGATATTTTAAAAAAAAAATAAATGTTGTATAGTGCAAACAATCCAGCATTTAATAAATTTCCCTAAATTCAATTTTCCAACCATTAAATACGAAATAAGAGAATAAACTGATGGATGGCTTTGATAGTCATAGTTCCGTTTTTATGAGTGACAATTATTTTAGAAAAATTGAAACAATTACAATATTTCGTTCAGAATTGATCTTTACTTACACACACACCTACACACAGACCCACACACATACACACACACACACACACACACACACACATATATATATATATATATATATATATATATATATATATATATATATATATATATATATATATATATATATATATATATATATATATATATATATATATATATATATATATATATATAGTATAGTATAAGTGGGCACTTTTTGAAGGTCATTTGTCAGCAGCAGTGATAGGGCCAGATGGTACTAAGGGGGAACGAGTGGGGGGGGCGGGGAATTGGTCACGATCTTTTCTAACTATATTTTTGAGGGGAAATTGTTCCGCCCTTCTCTGGTTCTTTCCTGAACCATTATGCGTTTTTTCATTTCCATCTGTGGTTTTTCGCAAGGACTTGCTTTTACTATCGAATCCCACGCTCTTTCATTAGCTATTGCTAGCATTTTCTAGCTATTTCTAGCAACCGCACTTGCCACCCATGCTTAGGCCACGACCACTCGGTACGAAGTACCAATGTCAGACACAGCTGGCACTGTGGGTAGGGCTTTATTGAAGTAACACTTGGCAACATTGCGATGTTGCAAGACACCCTCGGTGATGACGTCACACACGTGTGCTCATACTTCCACACAGACTTTCATAATAATAATAATAATAATAATAATAATAATAATAATAATAATTAATAATAATAATAATAAATATAATAATAAATATAATAATAATAATGATGATGATAAAATAAAAATAATTTATTGGAATAAAATCTGTAATATGTGGAGAGCTTTGATAATTAAAATAAAAATCGTTACTATGGAAACATCAAATGTACGTGAGTGAATGTGTGTGTGTGTGTGTGTTAGTTATAAATACAGTTGAGACAGGTTAAAACAGTAAAGAAAAATGACAAGAAAGAATAATAAATTTGACAAATAGAAAAAGAATGATATTTTAAACAAGGTTTTATGTTTTAGGGTACGAATATTTCAGAAGCATGAACAGGGAAACATTGTGTGCTAGTGGTGTGGTACAGGTGCTGGACCGGGCATGTGACAATGTGTTAGAGTGGTTGACAGCTCGATGTGATTTACAATGAATAAGGTGAAGTCCTTAAGGACTAAACACCCATATACCCTTCTAAGGAGACGTACACCACCTTCATACTTACACACATACACACACTCGCACACACACACACACACACACACACACACACACACATATATTATATATATATATATATATATATATATATATATATATATATATATATATATATATATATATATATATATATATATATATATATATATATATATATATATATATATATTTATATATATATATGTCGTCGAAAGTGGATATGCTTGGAAGCAGATGGGAAGAAGATAAGTTAGAAACATCATGAGAAAGACAGAAGAGAGGAGAAGAGAAGAATAATGAGGAAATTGGATTTAACGTTTCGAGATCATCTTCCTAAGATTTCAAAGATTAGAGAATCATGTTTAAAGTAAGATATTGAACAAAGTTAATTTTTAAAACATTTTGATTTTTCGATATAGTATTTTAGTATTTTTTGAAAGTAAATTTAAGAAATTTAATATTATTATTTTAAAATATATAGTGAAGCAACACATCTTTCGATACAACGAACTTTCGCCATTTAAATGGAAAATTAAATATTAAGAGGAAAAAATGAGTCTTCATATAGGTAACTTTTAGTCGATAAAAGATGGTTGCTATTTCGAAGCAGTCAGGGTAATTGGTTTTAGGGATTGGGGGAACTCTTTATAACCGGTTTTTTTTCTCTCTCTCTCTCTTCCGACGTACAGTTGTAGGAATATGAATAATTTCTGCAGCTGACACCACCATGCATCATGCGGGGTATGGTGTAGAGTATAATATATATATATATATATATATATATATATATATATATATATATATATATATATATATATATATATATATATATATATATATATATATATATATATATATATATATATATATATATATATATATATATATATATATATATATATATATATATATATATATATATATATATATATATATATATATATATATATATATATATGAGCCCAGTGTATATTTTAATAACTAATTACTGACCATTGACCTGCTTTGAGATTCTAACCTGTTATATATGTAATGAGTGATATTGTTATATAAATCGTGTTTCTTTATGTTTGCCTTTATTAATCTCTTTTCACTTTATTATTTCTCATTTTAAAGGGGGATTAGATTTCCTTTGCTGGATGTTCACCTCATTATTTTGAAAAGTCTTTTCATACGTGACGGATGGATTATTTATGGAGAAGAAAAATTCTATCTCCGATTGTCTATTGGAGATCGTCTGAGAATAATAATGATAATCATAATAAAAAGAAGAAAAAAAAAAAGAAGATTAGTAAGTAATACGAAAAGGAAAAGAAGAAGCATAAAGATGAAATTAATAATAATATTAGTTTTTTATTCGCAAAATGATGCTACCTGCCTGTGATTGGGCTTTGGCGGGTAGGCGGTCTGGTGGGAGAGCTGTGACC
>SEYY01007747.1:7500-17500 GCA_009176605.1 Armadillidium nasatum
TAATTATACCCTCTTGCTTTTGCAATTGAGGTATTTGGAGTCTGAAGTTGGGCTAAAGCATTTTTCCCCACTCGTGCCCAATTGTTTGTCATGTGTGTTTACTTTATAATACCCTCTTGCTTTTGCATTGAGGTATTTGGTCGAGGTTGGGCTAAAGCCATTTTTCTACTCGTGCCCATTTGTTTGTCCCATTCGACCGTACTTATAGACAAGTTCAGTGGGCATTCTTATCCTCTTCCCTCTTTTCACATATACCCTAAATTCCTTGAATTAAATTTCATTATGGCGGAAGATAACACTGGCGTCATCCAAATAAATCCTCCCAACATCGCTGGTGATTGGGATGATGCCACAAAGATCGTTTGTCTTTATTCTTAATTGATTTCTACAATATTTTTGGTATTCTGATTTCCAGTTTCCGAACAACTTTTTTTTCTATTCTTGTAAAGCTCACCTCTTGTTCTTAGCTGAAACTCAGGTTTTTGAGAGCTCGGTCAGAAAATAGTACTTTGATTCCTATTACTGTCTCTTACCCTTCAATTTTCTATCAAAGGTAGCTCTTGCTTGCTTGTGCTCAAAGACTTTGCTTGTTTTCCTCTATCTTGAATTTATCAGAGGTTTTTCTCTTATATGGTTTCTCTTTCTTAACAATCTACTATTTAAAAAATCTACTTTGTTTAGTAAACTACTAATTATACTGACTATCCTAGACTAGCCATGTACCGTGACATAACGGTTAAATGGTCGAATCACGTGATTGAGGACGCTGGTTTGATCTCGCTTGTGGATCCTAGAAATATACCACCTAGAAAAGGTCTCCTCGAATAGGGCAATACTCGTGAGTTAAATTTTTTAAAAATCCTCACCTAATGTCAAAAATGGAACAAATTTATTTGTCTTTTCTTTCTCTGAAATAAAAAAAATTAAATAAAAAAATTGCAAAAAAAAAAAAAAAAAAAAAAAAAAATTAAATTTCAATATTCTTTACTGAGTAGTTTTGGTGAACTCTTAATACCTTTTATCTCTTGTTTGTAATAAAATGAACATATGGTTACATCTTGGAATTCGTATTCCAGATTATTTTGGATTTGACCCAACATTTTTTTTTAATTATTATTAAAAGTTCACATCTCACGAGCATTGCCCTATCTGAGTAGAGGAACTTATCTAGGTATTATATACCTTGGATCTCCAAGTGGGATCGAACAGGTGCCCTCAAACACACTACCGTTTGAGCACTTTTCTTATAAATAATTCCTGCCTCTACAATCTTTTAAAAAAAAATATTAAATGAAAGATATGTGGTTTAATATTTTGCTTTGCATTCGATAAACATGCCTTATAGTGTGTTAACAGATTTTAACATTTGATTTTTAATCATAAACATTTTAGTCGTAAAAAACTTATTTATCTTAAAAAAATAAAAAATAAAATATCCAAATAAGGCAATTATTTTATATTATTTTATCGAATAGACTTGATTTTAATTCGGTTGTGAATAAATAAATGGCGAGAAACAGTCTCTCCTTATTAACTGTATTTGGTTTTTACCTTTAATAAAGATTTAGGTATTTCCAATATTTTAATTTTTTTTTAATAAAAAGTTCGCATCATCTCACTGGCATTGCCCTATTCGAGGAGAGGAACTTTTCTAGATAGTTTATACCTAGCATCCCCAAGTGAGATCGAACCGGCGCCCTCAAGCTCATAAGTCAGTCACTCTACCGTTTGAGCCACGGTAGTTGCTGTCAAATTATAATAAGTTCTTTGATGATATTGGTATTTCAAAACTTGATTTAAAGATGAATATTAGATTTCCAATGATTTCTTCAGATGACGAAAAAGCTATCTTCGACCACATTCTAAGAAGCAGCCATTTTCAGCCATCTTCCTCAGTAACAGTCTTCATCAACTATCTTCCTCATGAATAGCCATCTTCACCAGAAAAAGGCCATTTCAGCCATCTTCCTTAGAAACAGCAATATTCGACATCATTCTCAGGAAGAGAAATTTAAAGCATTAAAAAGCAATTCTTCATCAACTACCTCAAGAACAGCCATCTCCATCAGAAAACAGCCACTTCAGCCATCTTCTTCATAAACAGCAATCTTTAGCATCATTCTCAGAAAGAGCTATTTTCAGATATCGTTCAGAAAAACTTTCTTCATCGATTATCTTACTCTGGAATAATCATCTTCATCAGAAAACGCTCATTTTCAGCCATCATCCTCTGAAACCGTCATCCTCAGTCATCTTCTTCAGAGACAGTCCTTCTAAGCCATTTTTCTCATTAAAAGCCAGTTTCCTGAGAAAATACCCATTTTCAGCCATCTTCCTCAGAGACAGTCATTCCCAGCCCATTTCCTCATTAAAAGCCAGTTTCCTCAGAAAGCACCCATTTTCAGCCATCTTCCTCAGAGACAGTCATTCTCAGCCATCTTCTTCAGAAACAAGTCATTCTCAGCCATTTTCCTCATTAAAAGCCAGTTTCCTTAGAAAAAATCCATTTTCAACCATCTTCCCCAGAGACAAACTTCTTCAACCATCTTCCTCATAAACATTCACAATTTCTTCCTCGTTTAATTAAAATGAAGTATTAACAATTTTAATAACTTAATCTTTTATCTTATCTTTATCAATTAAAAGAAAGATAAATTACTTTTTGTTTTATCTTTAAAGGGAAGTTAGAGATTTAAAGTTCATATTTTTGAGGGGTTTTAAGTTATATATATATATATATATATATATATATATATATATATATATATATATATATATATATATATATATATATATATATATATATATATATATATATATATATATATATATATATATATATATATATATATATATATATATATATATATATAATATATATATATATATATATATATATATATATATATATATATATATATATATATATATATATATATATATATATATATATATATATATATATATATATATATATATATATATATATATATATATATATATATATATATATATATATATATATATATATATATATATATATATATATATATATATATATATATATATATATATATATATATATATATATATATATATATATATATTATATGTGAATAATAGGAAATAAAATGTTTACATGTGTGTAATTCGTAGTCACGTATGCTATGTATACATGTATATGTGTATATGTGTATATCACTATCTCTATAATTATTAGGTTTCATTTGCATAATTATATTTGCGTTTGTCTGTTTATTTAAGTATGTAAATTATTATGCATAAAAATTGTTAATTAAATAATTTAAAAAGTATATTTTTTCAACTTTTTGTTTAGATTAAAAAAAAAAAAAAATAAAAAAAAAAATACTGAAAAGTGGTCATTTTAATAATTATTTTTTTTTTTTTAAATAAATGAAAATGAAAGTTAATTGTCTATGCAATTTAATATTCCAATGGATTAATTAGATAAACTAGTAATTAGAGAATTAATAATAATAATAAAATAATAATAATAATTATAGTAATAATAATAATAATTATAACTCATTGATATTTAATGAAATTTTAATAATATTAATAATGATTAACTAATAATAAAAATAATAGAAAATAATAATAATAATAATTAATAATGTTAATATTATTATTAATTTTATTATTATATTTAATTAGATTTTCACTATTATTATTTTATAACCTTTTCACTTAGGTTTTCAGCAGATTTTCAATTATAAACTTACATTATAATAAATTACAAAATATTATTATTTACTGAAGTGCATAATTAATTCTCATTTATATTCAGTTATGTTATTATTAGAGAAGGGTTTTACTTTATATTAGAAATATATTACAAATAATAAGCTTTACTTGCATCCGAACCATTATAATATGTGTGTAAATAATAAATTCGTTGTTATTATATAGAATTGAAGCAGAGAGATTTGTTTTTTCCCTTGAAACTACAACCTATTCGGGCAAGTTGGAAACTCGAGAAGACATTTAAGAGGACGAACAGCGAGAGCAGAAGAGCTATAGTGAAAACCGAATAGTTTCTGAAGTTTTAGAAGACTGTGAGAGTTAAGAATGAGTGAAGTAAAAATTGGAGAAGCCTTGAAAACCTTCAATGGAGACAGAGATATTGAGATTTGGGTTCTAAAAGCAGAATAAGCAATCTGTCCACTAGCTTAGTATTGGAGGTAGATGGAAATGTAGTTGAAAATTCTTGGCTAAGAAAAATGTCAGACTGCTCTCACATAAACGTGACCGATTGGAATCAGTAATTAAAGGGATAAATCTAGCATTGAAGTGGAATTTAATTGATATTAAAGTGAAGATGGACTCGCTTACTGTTGCGAGATGTATAAATTCAACCATCACTGAGGATCTTCAGGTGAAAACAAAACGGAGCGCTGAAATGCTGATTAAGAGGTGATTGGTCATTTTAAAAGAGATAATTAAAGAAAATAATCTGACTTTGAAAGTTACGTTTGTGCCATCGATTCAAAATAAAGCAGATCAGCTGACAAGAGTTTGTAAAAAAATGGATGAAAATTGGTGAAAGTGAAATATGTGTACTTGGGTCTTTTAAAACGAAATCCCTGAACGAAAAACATCCTATGGGAGTCAACAGATTATTGTATTTGACAAGAATGGTCGACCCAGGAATAAGTAAAGCCGAGGTTTGGCGGGATGTTCGGAATTGCAGGGCATGTCAGTCAATGATCCGTCCCCAGGGATGCATGAAGTAGAAAAACTTAGAGAGGAAGAAAATTGGAAACGTTTGGCGATGGGCGTAGCACATTATCGAGGAAAACTTTATTTGTCAGTAGTAGATTGCGAACCTGGGAGATACGCGGTATGAAAGGAGTTGGTGAATGAGGGGGCGCATGAGATTTCGAAGAAGATACAGAAACTGCTTTTGGAGAGGGATCCAGTTGTAGGAATATTAATAGATATTGGAACTGTATTTAATTCAAAACGGATGAAAGATTTATATGGAAAGTGGAATGTAAGGTTACTATATAGATCAACTTACCGTGGTATTGGGAACTGCATTATTGAGCGTAATCCCAGAACAATTAAACAAGTTACGGAAGGAAGCGGTATCACCCCCAAAGGAGAGGTACAATTTTTCACCAAAAAAGGGTTTGGATAGAAAAGCGGTTCCGATCAAATCCGTATTCAAATAGAAGTGGAGACACCCAGAAGATAGGAAGGAGGTCTTGGGATAGAAACTAAATTTGATGTAGAATAGGAAGTATAGGTAAAACCGGCGGTAGAGAGATGTACCTCGAGATGGAAGAATTTAAGTGAAGGTGGCCACTTTGATGATGAAGGGCAGGAAGACAATTCCGATGATGAAGGTCAGAGAAGTAATTCAGATGATAAAAGTCAGATAGGTAATTCCGATGATGAAGGGCAGAGAGGTAATTCAAATAACGAAGATTAGGACGGTAATTCCGGTGATGAAGAGCAGAGAAGTAATTCAGATAAAGGGCAGATAGGTAATTCCGATGATGAAGGGCAGAGAAGTAATTCATATAATGAAGATTAGGACTGTAATTCCGATGGTGAAGAGCAGAAAAGTAATTTCAAATAATGAAGGGCAGGAAGGTAATTCGGATGATAAAGGGCAGAGAGGAAATTCAGATAATGAAAGGCAAGAAGATAATTCCGTTGATGAAGGGCAGAGGAATAATTCAGATAATGAAGGACAGAAAGGCATTATTCATGGCATGGATTAACGTTGATGAAGGGCAGAGAAGTAATTCAGATAATAAAGGGCAGGAAAATAATTCCATTGATGACCGGCAGAGAAGTAATTCAGATAATAAAGGGCAGGAAAATAATTCCATTGATGACCGGCAGAGAAGTAATTCAGATAATAAAGGGCAGGAAAGTAATTCCATTGATGAAGGGCAGAGAAGTAATTCAGATAATAAAGGGCAGGAAAGTAATTCCATTGATGACCGGCAGAGAAGTAATTCAGATAATAAAGGGCAGGAAAGTAATTCCATTGATGAAGAGCAGAGAAGTAATTCAGATAATAAAGGGCATGAAAGTAATTCCATTGATGACCGGCAGAGAAGTAATTCAGATAATAAAGGGCAGGAAAGTAATTCCATTGATGAAGGGCAGAGAAGTAATTCAGATAATAAAGGGCAGGAAAGTAATTCCATTGATGAAGGGCAGAGAAGTAATTCAGATAATAAAGGGCAGGAAAGTAATTCCATTGATGACCGGCAGAGAAGTAATTCAGATAATAAAGGGCAGGAAAGTAATTCCATTGATGAAGGGCAGAGAAGTAATTCAGATAAGGAAGGACCGAAAGGTAATTCCGTTGATGAAGGCGAGAGGAGTAATTCAGATAATGAAGGGCAGGAAGGTAATTCCGTTGATGAAGGCCAGAGAAGTAATTCAGATAATGAAGGGCAGGAAAGTAATTCCGTTGATAAAAGGCAGAGAAATAATTCAGATAATGAAGGGCACGAAGCTTTTGCAATAAGAACAAAAAAAACAGAAGGAAACACGAAATTTAATCAATATTCCTGACCATAAGATCGTATGATTGATGATCTTGTCGATCAGGGGATGATGATGTGTATAATCAATAATCATTTATATTCAGTTATATTATTATTACAGAAAGTGAGCTTCACTTACACCCGAAAACTTATAACATATATGTAAATATTTTGTTATATTGCATTCGAGCAGAGAGTTTTGTTAATTCCCCTTGAAACTACATTTATTTATTTATTTATTTATTTATTGTATTTACTTATTTACTTATTTATTATTGTTATTATTATTATTATTATTATTATTATTATTATTATTATTATTATTATTATTATTATTATTATTATTATTATTATTATTATTATTATTATTATTATTATTATTATTATTATATGCTGCTTATTGTTATTATTTTATTTATTTTAAATTATACGCTTATTATTATTATATTTTCATTTATTTTTAATTATATACTTATTATTATTATTATTATTATTATTATTATTATTATTATTATTATTATTATTATTATTATTATTATTATTATTATTATTATTATTATTATTATTATTATTATTATTATTATTATTATTAACTTTGTTTTTTGATACTACTAAAGGATATATATTCATTAAATATAAAGTATATGATACCAAAATATAAATAAAAATTATACTTAAATTAATACAACTATTTTTTTTTTTCATTTAAAGATATGCTGGACCATTATTTTAGGATTGGCAACTCCTTATTTACAATGAATAGGTGTTGGCAACCTTGATTTATAATGAATTTTTGGGTTGGCAACTCTGATTTATAATGAGTTTGGGTTTGCAACCATTATTTACATTGAGTTTTGATTACGAACTCTGAATTGCAATCAAGAATAGGTAAGAAAATAGCTGAAACTAGAGATACTAAATGTAAGGAAAAAATCGATATATCAAATAATCGATTTTTTACAAATATATTGCACACGATACTATCGATTAAATAATATCAATATTTTTAATATCGTTTGAATATATATATATATATATATATATATATATATATATATATATATATATATATATATATATATATATATATATATATATATATATATATATATATATATATAGGGACCTATGTAGGTAACCAATTAGGTAGTGGTCACCAATTATGTAGGGGTCTCCAGATATGTGGTGCAGGAGGTCCCTATACTGTGTGTGTAGCGCGAAGGGGGATAGAACAGGAGGCTGGGTGTTTTCAATGTCCCCTTGTGGAATGCCGACTGGTAGGCGTGTGGTAGCCACTACTTTTCCTTCGGAGTGTCTGGAGCCTCGGATGGGAGGCTACTTCTAAGGAGGAACCACAGTCGAGGGCAAATAGGTCTGCCAAACTGGGTCTCCTTTCGGGAGCAGAGGCGTTGGAACTTCTTCTTCTGCTGCTGTAGGAGCGGCTTCTTCTTGCCTCTGCTTTGGACGTCTTCTTTCTGCTGCTGTAGTGGCGGTTTCTTCTTTCTTCTGCTTTGGACGTCTTCTTTTGGACAGTGCGGCTTCTTCTTCGGCTTCTTGAATAAAGTGAATATTTCAATATTTGTTAACGACCTTTTAAAATTATCTCAAAATGTAAAGGATTAATTAACAAATTTGTTTTTCACTTTATTTTATTATTTTTAACAAAAATGGCTTACAACGTTAATATTATTATTAAAGTTTTATAAAATCACTTTGAAATAACATACAAAATTTTATATATTTAAAGTGGAAAATATTGTTTTACAATATATTTAAATATTACATATTAAAATATATTAATATTGAAATTTTGAACATTAACATTTTTTTTTTTTTGAAAATACAATATAATATAAAAGAAATATATTTTACATTTTATAATAGTTTTTATAATGGTTTTACCTTAAAGTTTGGCGGCAAAATTATTTCTTAAGGCGCCAACATAAAGTAAAAATTGGAGGAAAAGTGCAATAACAATTTGAGACAGCATTATACATAATTTACATTATATTTTAAATGTTTTACTTTTTAAATTAATAGTTTATATTTTTATACAGAAATAATAATTACTTTTATAACAAAAAAAAATTTTATTTTTATTTATTACTAGGTTTTAACTGTTTTTTTTTTTTTTTTTTTTTTTTTAATTTTTTTTTTTTTTTTTTTTTTTTTTTTTTTAAATACTAATTTTTATAGAAAACGTTTTTTATATTTTTGGGTAACTATTCAAAATGGCACTATATATATATATATATATATATATATATATATATATATATATATATATATATATATATATATATATATATATATATATATATATATATATATATATATATATATATATATATATAATATATATATATATATATATATATATATATATATATATATATATATATAATATATATATATATATATATATATATATATATATATATATATATATATATATATATATATATATATATATATATATATATATATATAGGGTGTCGCATAGGTTTCCATACATTAGGAAATAGATGTATACGCGAAACCACTTTTATTTATATTATATGCTCTACATGAACGCTACTGCGTTCGAAACACAATTCAATGCGTGTCCTCCACTGCTGAAAGAACATGTTCAAGCACAGGTTGAGCTATGCCAGTAATGGCGTCGGTGAGATAATTTTTGTTTTGTATCTTTTCCCGATTCACCACAGCCTTCACATGCCCCCAGAAGTAATAATCAAGTGGGTTAAGGTCTGGAGATCTAGGAGGTCACTCCACAAGACCACGAAGACAGATCCAAGTTCCTGGAACTTGATAATGTAACCACTCACGTACGTCAATAGCGAAATGAAGTGGAGCTCCATCTTGTTGAAAGTACACCGAGAAGTTACTATACTCGTCTAAAATGGATGTGAAAATATCTTCCTGCAACATGTTCAGATACTTATCAGCAGTAAGATTCCCCTCAATGAAAAATGGTCCAATAACCCTGTTGCCCCATATCTGGACAAATATCTTAACTCTACCAGCACCCTGCATCTATGTTGGTCTCAGCCAGTCAGGGTTTTTTGTGCTCCAATAACTCATATTTTGTCGATTCAACTCTCCATTGACATAAAAGTTTGCTTCGTCTGTAAATAATATGAAGGCTAAGAAACCTACATTCTCTTGAAATTTGCTCAATATCCCCTCACAAAATTCCAGCCGTCTAAACGGGTCGTCTTCACACATATGCTGTGCCAAATGTAATTTGTATGGATGTCATTTGTTTGCTTTTAAAATATGACCGTTACTCGATCTGCTGATACTGGTTGTAGCAGACTACCGTCGTATATCTTTCTTAAGACTCCGTGTAAGCACGGAGAGTACCCTACGTGTTGTACCTTCATCGCTGACAGTACGTCTGCGCCTCTTCTCGCCTGATCTGTAACAGATCCGGTTTTATTAAACTTTATTATGAGTTTTGCCAAAGT
>SEYY01007747.1:22500-25085 GCA_009176605.1 Armadillidium nasatum
GGATGAGGAAATGTGGAGGGAGGAATTGGTTTGTAGAAGTGTGAGAATGGAAACTTGAGTAGGTGAATGAATTCAAATATCTAGTAATGTTGGGTAGAAGGTAAGGGTGTGACGGAAAAAGAAATAAAGAACAGAGTGGTAGAAGGAATGAAAGTATTGGGGGACCTAAGAAAAGTATGGAAGAAAGGAAAAATTTCGAAAGAAATAAAGATAAGAATGTTTGAATGTATGTGTTCACCTTCTGTATTGTATGTGTGTGAAACATAGACGATAAGTGCTCGGTCGAGAAATAGTTTCAATGTCTTTGAGATGAAAGATTTGACAGCGATATATAAATTGAGAAGGATTGATAGGATTAGAAATGAAAGAATAAGGGAGATGTGTAAATGGAAGAAGGGTGTAATTGATAGAGAGGAGGAGGATGTGCTAAAATGGTTTGGACATATGTGAAGAATGAAAGAGAACAGAATGGTTCGCAAGGTACGTAGATCCGATGTAGATAGGGGAAGGGTAGGGGGAGGGGAAGGCCGAAGGGGAGATGGATGGATGGAGTGAGAGAGATTTTGATGGAAGGAATTTGAGTTTAGACATGGGTAGTAGAATTGTGAAGACAGAGATGGTGGTGAAAGCGTTGAAAGGTAAGAATAGTTATGTTTGTAAGGGAATTGTGGCGGGCACCACCTCACGAAAGTGGGAAAGGTGATAGTGAAATATATATATATATATATATATATATATATATATATATATATATATATATATATATATATATATATATATATATATATATATATATATATATATATATATATATATATATATATATATATATATATATATATATATATATATATATATATATATATATATATATATATATATATATATATATATCCGCATTCGCATCCGCATCCGCATCCTCATCAAAATTAAACATCCGCATCCGCATCCGCATCCGCATCCGCATCCTCATCAAAATTAACATCCGCATCCTCATCAAAATTAACATCCGCATCCGCATCCGCATCTGCATCCGAATTTTCGAAAATTCAACATCCGCATCCGCATCCGCACTTTCGAAAATTCAACATCCGCATCCGCACTTCTCCAAAATTTAACATCCGCATCCGCAAATTGGAAAATATGACATCTGATCCATCACTAAATATATAATATATATATATATATATATATATATATATATATATATATATATATATATATATATATATATATATATATATATATATATATATATATATATATATATATATATATATATATATATATATATATATATATATATATATATATATATATATATATATATATATATATATATATATATATATGAAAGCTTTTAGAATATCAAAACTATAAAATTAAAAGATTAATATATATAATAAAAAAAAAAACATTTATATTCAAAATACTTGGAAATATAACAAACCATATACACACATACATGCAGATAAACATACATACAAATAAACATGTACACAACAAACACAAATCTCCTCCTTAGGGATTAAGTTACATCTGGTTTAATATTATCTTGTTTGTAATATTTTTGTGTCGACGCCAGAGGGAGTTCTAAAACGATTCCCGCGAGTTGCCAACTACTAAATTACGTTCCGAGGTTTTTATTATTATAAACTCATTTTTTAAAGATGTATTATTTTTTTTTTTTTTTAATGTTATATTAAATTTTTATTTGCATTTTTTTCATTTGTTTCTTGTTTTATTATTTTGTTAATACTGTAAGTGTTCTGCATATTATATTTCGTGTTTAATATTTAATTAATTTAATTTATATATATATATATATATATATATATATATATATATATATATATATATATATATATATATATATATATATATATATATATATATATATATATATATATATATATATATATATATATATATATATATATATATATATATTTTAAATGGAGAAGAAAGCTTTCTCTATATCTCTGAATTAAAAAGAAACAAAGTTTCTTTTACTATCTTTTCATTCGGTAGAAGCAAAATATTTCTTATAATAAGGAAAAGGGAAATAATTTTTTTATTATGAAGTTAAAATAATTTGTTCCATAATAAAAATTTTCATCACTGATTCGACGTTTCGGAAAATTTTCTTTTCTGAAAGGAAATTCTAATTCGACTTTTCCGGACCGCTTGGCTTTTCACAAACGTATAGAGTTCTTTCTCTCGATCTTGAAGAATGAGTCTGATTTTCCTCTCTTGTTGCTTGGTCGCTTTTCCAATTCTTGAGAGTTTACTTCAGTTTCGATGCCTTGTATACTTTGGTCTTTTGTGTCTTAAATCAATGTCTTTTCACTACTAGAAACAGAGCTAGTAACCAAATTAGAAACAGGGCTAGAAACCAAATTAGAAACAAAGCTAGTAACCAAATTAGAAACAGAGCTAGAAACCAAAATAGAAACAGAGCTAGTAACCAAATAGTAACCAAATTAGAAACATGGCTAGTAACCAAAATAGAAACAAAGCTAGTAACCAAAATATAAACCAAAATAAACAAAGCTAGTAACCTTTTTACATTTAACAAAATAGAG
>SEYY01007748.1:0-10000 GCA_009176605.1 Armadillidium nasatum
TTTTTTTCATTTGAAGTTTAAGTGGATTATCTCCAAAACCATTAACCCCCACAAAAATTTTACAAGAATACTAAAATTTTAATCATCCCAAATTATATTCATGTACTACGTTTCACACTTTCTGTTGTGAAAGGGAAATTTTTTATTTAAACAAACAATAATCGGGAATAAAATTATCAAAAATATCCCCTCCCCATAATCCTATAAGGTCAACGTAATATATTCTCATAATCAAGGAAAATATTAATTAAAGTCATAATTATGTAATAATCATGAGTATGTAATAATCATAGATATGCAATGATAATAAGTACCAATTCAGGAGTCATTTGCCAATCTTTTGGCTCTGAACGTGTTCTGAGTTTATCAGTTCTGGAGAAAATAGTTAGCGAAATAATTATCATCTGAGTAGATAATCCTGTTAGTATATTCAGAGTTGCTGTAAGTCTATTAGTAATTGCATTACAGAATTTTGAATACTCTAATGGCCATCTCCACATTGAACAATTAAAGCTATTTTTTCACAATTCGATCCATACCCAAATATCTTTATTTGTGTATGTGATAATTTATTTTCTCAGAAAGAAATTATATATATACTAACTATACAAAAATATCCATATTTTTATTGGATAATTATTCGTGTTAGAGAGAAAATGTTGCTAGTATTATCAAATTTTTTTATATACTTCATATTCATGAACATTAAATTTATCATCAACCCGTTTTAAATATATGAGCGTCGTGCATGCGCTGAGAGTTATATTCATATACATGATAGCGTATGAAGTTTCATGTATTGCTACAGGGGTTATTAATATTCTCATTAAACTATGTGCGTTTTTCTATAGATAGTTCATTAATTCATCATGATCATCATTAATTGTCACGGGAGCTTTAGTAAATCATTAGTTATATTATCATATACATGATAGCGTATGAAGTTTCATGTATTGCTACAAGGGTTGTTAATATTCTCATTAAACTATGTGCGTTTTTCTATAGATAGTTCATTAATTCATCATGATCATTATTAATTGTCACGGGAGCTTTAGTAAATCATTAGTTATATTATCATATACATGATAGCGTATGAAGTTTCATGTATTGCTACAAGGGTTGTTAATATTCTCATTAAACTATGTGCGTTTTTCTATAGATAGTTCATTAATTCATCATGATCATTATTAATTGTCACGGGAGCTTTAGTAAATCATTAGTTATTTCTGGTAGCTCTTGATAAAATTACACCTAGGCCACATTGAGGGTGTACAAGCTTTGTACAGAGATGCTAAGCCGGACCTGAGCCTTCTGTATGCTTGTCGTTAATCTAAATCCCAGGTGAATACTTATGGTTTGCTTTATGAAATCAAATGATTTATTAAAACATTTGTTTTAATAAAAGCAAACTATTTTCATTTTAATTAATAAAAAATAACTCATTCAACTATTACAAATTTTAAGAAGTACTATTAGCATCATGGATGCCCTTTTCTTAACATAACAATGAACATACAATAACTCACTCAGTAATAATAACTATAGGACCATTACAGTTCTTTTAAAGGACTAGAAACTATTATGGAAGCTATTATCAATACACAATCATGTATTATCATTCTTTATCAAGTATGATAAACAGTTAAGCCATTACAATGATGAATTTTGAACTACATACATATGAATTTATATATGAAATATATATGAATATATACTATATATAAATATATATATAAAAAATATATCATACTTGTCATATCAAAATCATGCACATACTTTATCTCTCGTAATATTTCTCATTAACAAAAATTTAATTAAAATAATCTTAAAATATTTAAAATTAATGAAAATAATTAAATTTTTAATTAAAATAATCTGAATAATCTTTAGAGGATTAGAAATTATCTCCTGAGTTACTTTCATTAATAATTATTATTATATTTTTAATAAGCTATTATTTTAAGCAGTTTTTGGTTTAAGTTATTGAAAAAGTATTTACATTTTCAAAAACATAATAACAATATGATCTTGAAAAATGCAATTCCGCAAGAATAATAATAATAATAGTGTTAATAATAATAATTTAAATAATTATAGAATTAAAATAATAATAATAATAATAATAGTAATTGTAACGATAATAAATAATAATAATATTAATAACAGTAACATTAATAATAATAAAATAATAATAATAATCATAATAATAATAATAATAATAATAATAATAATAATAATAATAATAATAATAATTAAATTTTAAATAATATGATAAAAATAATAATAATAATAATAATTTAATTATAATAATGATGATAATAATAATAAAATAATAATAATAATAATAATAATAATAATAATAATAATAATATAACAATATAATAATAATAATAATAATAATAATAATAATAATAATAAATATAATAAATATAAATAATTATCGGAATATATTAAATATTTAATATATATTATTATATATATATATATATATATATATATATATATATATATATATATATATATATATATATATATATATATATATATATATATATATATATATATATATATATATATATATATAATATATATATATATATATATATATATATATATATATATATATATATATATATATATATATATATATATATATATATATATATATATATATATATATATATATATATATATATATATATATATATATATATATATATATATAAATATATATATATAATATATATATATATATATATATATATATATATATATATATATATATATATATATATATATATATATATATATATATATATATATATATATTATATAATAATAAATAATATATATAAATATATTATATATATATATATATATATATATATATATATATATATATAATATATATATATATATTATATATTATATATATTTTGATAGCCACTGTGATAAATCGTGGAATCATTTTTTTATAATTTTGAAAACTGCTATTCGGGGAATCGAACCCGGGTCCAAAAGATGGAAGTCCATAGTGCTAACCACTACTCCACTGATGGTTCAAAAGGAAATATCCAGAACTTCTACTGACATAGCGCTTAGTGAGAAGCTCCTTCAAGACATTTCCGACCACAACTTGGGCGTAGGGTTAATGGCCAGATCTGTCCCGATTTATACCGCAGTGCAGATGTTATAATTTTGATAGCCACTGTGATAAACCGTGGAATCATTTTTTATTATTTTGAAAACTGCTATTCGGGGAATCGAACCAGGATCAAAAAGATGGAAGTCCATAGTGCTAACCAATATAAAAAATGATTCCACGGTTTATCACAGTGGCTATCAAAATTATAACATATGCACTGCGGTATAAATCGGAGACAGATCCTTGGCCAAGCTAACCCTACGCCCAAGTTGTGGTCCGGGAAGTCCTGAAGTAGCTCTCTCACTAGGTACTATGTCAGTAAAAGTTCTGGATGATTTCCTTTTGAACCATCAGTGGAGTAGTGGTTAGCACTATGGACTTCCATCTTTTGGACCCGAGTTTAATTCTCCGAATAGCAGTTTTCAAAATTATATATGTATAAATATATATATTGTATATAATATATATATATATTTATATATAATATATATATATATATATATATATATATATATATATATATATATATATATATATATATATAATATATATATAATATATATATATATATATATATATATATATATATATATATATATATATATATATATATATATATATATATATATATATATATATATATATTATATATATATATATATATATATATATATATATATATATATATATATATATATATATAATTTATATATATATATATATATATATATATATATATATATATATATATATATATATATAATATTATATATATATATATATTATAATATATATATATATGGGGCAGTAATCCTTGAAGGGATGGGCAGATTCATTCCATCTTCAACTAAATCTTTTTCTCCTCAAAATCCTTGGTTCGATGGTAATTGTTCTCTTGCCCTCCGGGAGAGAGACAATGCTTATCGCGAATGAAAAACTCTCCTTCTCCTATCACTCTTGCTAATTTTCATTCAGCCCGGAATCGATGCAGGGATGTTCTTCGACGGACTAAGCGTACTTTCATTAAAAGGAAGTGCGCTGACCTCCATGGCTCTCCTAATAAAAATTTCTGGCCTCTTGTCAAAAATATCTCTAACAACTTCTGTAAATCTGCCTTTCCTCCTCTTATTCGCTCTGATGGTTCTATAGCTAATACTCCTTCTGAAAAGGCTAATCTCTTTGGCCTCCTTTTTTCATCTAATTCCACCCTGCTCGATTCTGGCATCCCTCCTCCTACTCCTTCCTCTCAGGTGTCCCATGCCTCTACCTATAATTACTCATGATCGGGTGCATGGGATCCTGAAATCTATGAACGTCAGGAAGGCCAGTGGCCCGGATGGCATTCCCCCTCGTGTTCTGAGGGAGTGTGCTTCCGAGTTGGCCCCTGTCCTCGTTCAGCTCTACTCTCTATGCCTTAATACTAATACTTTTCCTCTATGCTGGAAGCGTGCGTTGGTTCAGCCGATCCCGAAAAAAGGTAGCCGTTCTGACCCTTCTAACTATCGACCTATAGCTCTCACTTGTGTTCTATCTAAAATTTTTGAAACTCTCCTCAACTCTCATTTCCTGGATCATTTGGAGTCTCATTCTCTTCTCTCTGATCACCAGTATGGCTTTCGTCGCTCGAGGTCAACTGGTGACATACTTTCCTATCTTACTGATCTATGGTCTTCTGCCCTTAGGGATTTCGGGGAGTCTTGTGTGGTGGCGCTTGACATATCCAAGGCTTTCGACCGGGTATGGCATGCGTCGCTACTCTCTAAGCTCCCTTCCTTTGGGTTTCCTCCTTCTCTTTGCTTACTCTTGTCTAGTTTTCTCTCAATCGTTCCATTTCGGCAGTTGTAGATGGAGCGACCTCTTCCTCCTTTCTGTCAACTGTGGTGTTCCTCAGGGTTCTGTTTTATCTCCAACCTTATTCTTACTTTTCATTAACGATCTTCTCCACTGCACTTCTAACTCTGTTCACTCTTATGCTGATGATTCAACTCTACATTCTTCTACTCATTTCAAATCTGCTCCCTCTTTTGCTTCTAGACTTGCTTCTCGTCTTCAACTTTCCGATTCCATTCTTGCCGATCTGGATGGAATTTCCCGGTGGGGACATAGCAACCTTGTGAAATTCAACTCTTTAAAAACTCAACTTCTTTACATCTCCCTCTCAAAAACACCTCCTAACTTTCCTATCCTCTTCGATGGCTCTCCCGTCTCACCTGTAAACAACATTAACATTCTTGGTCTAAACATAAACAACAAACTGTCTTGGAAACCACATATCACAATGGTTGCTGAAGCTGCCTCTAAGAAGCTGGAGTTCTGTTCAGGTTGCGAGAGTTTTTTTCTTCTGAGCAGTTACTCCAGATATATAAGGGTCTTATTCGCCCTTGTATGGAGTACTGTTCTCACATTTGGGGGGGCTCTGGCTCCTCCTCTCTTGGATAGGGTTGAGTCAAAAGCTATGAGATTAATAAACTGTCCCCTACTTTCAAACTCTCTTGACCCTCTGTCCCTGCGACGTGACGTTGGCGCGCTATCTCTTTTCTACAGGTACTACAATGGCAGGTGCTCGAGGGAATTGGCCTCTCGCATTCCTCCACCGTTGCGTCGTCCTCGTTGCACAAGGGGTGCCCTGCTTTCGCACCAATTTTGTGTGGACGTAGGGAAATCCCAGGCTAGCCCGTTGTGGTGCCTCCTTCTTTCCAGCCACCTCTATTCTGTGGAATTCTCTACATCTTCCATTTTTTCAACTGTATTTAATCTTCCACTCTTTTCAAGTCTTCCGTCTGCGCCCACCTGAGGCTGTGCGTTAGGTGTGTGTGTTTGTGTGAGTTTGTCATTGTGTGTGTGCCCCCTCCTTGAAAAGGGCTCTGCCCGTGAGTGGTGGCGTTTTGTAAAAAAAAAAAAAAAAAAAAATATATATTATATATAAAAAAAATTAAAAAAAAAAAAAAAATATATATATATATATAATATATATATATATATATATATATATATATATATATATATATATATATATATATATATATATAATATATATATATATATATATATATATATATATATATATATATATATTATATATATTCCTTATTTTTTTATTGTTATTCTTCATGGGTTGTTTTGTATAAATTTATTATGCATACGTGTTTAACATTTATACTCAGAAAAACATTTCGCAAACATGTATTTAATACTTACATATTTGCAACGAACAGGTGTATACCTTTGGTAAATAGAGGTTCACAATTTATCTTTAATGTGTACTTTAGTCCTAACGCTTTGCTCCTTTATTTTGTGCACATGATCAATTGCCAAGTAGACATGTGCATTTTCAGTATGTGCATTTTCAGTATGTGTATTTTCAGTATGTGCATTTTCAGTATGTGTATTTTCAGTATGTGCATTTTCAGTATGTGTATTTTCAGTATGTGCATTTTCAGTATGTGTATTTTCAGTATGTGCATTTTCAGTATGTGTATTTTCAGTATGTGTATTTTCAGTATGTGCATTTTCAGTATGTGTATTTTCAATATGTGTATTTTCAGTATTTGTATTTTCAGTATGTGCATTTTCAGTATGTGCATTTTCAGTATGTGCATTTTCAGTATGTGCATTTCAGAGCGATTATCGAAATCCCCTAAATGCAATTTCTTAAATTTTAGTCAATTCACCGAAATTCCGTAAAACCGATAAGTTTTTGTCCAGAATTTTAAAAGTAATGGAAAGAATCCCCTATTTTAGGGGGAAATAAACAGATTTGGGAAATTTTTTCCCCTACTTTAAGGAACAATATATACTGATAATGGGATATTTCTAATACTTCAGAAAATATTTATTAAGAAATTCCAATATTTTTTTGTGGTAAAATCTGTGTTTAATAAATTGATACAAAAAGAATTATTTTATTTTAATATTGACAGTTAATTTAAAACACACATTTAAATATTAATTCTGGATTTTTTAAAAATCGATTATTTTGCATTTTTAAAATATCGCATTATTCGATATATCGATTTGATGTTTCTTCACTGGAAAGATATAATTCTCTTTATTTGGCATTTTACAGCGGAAATTGAGGAATTTGAAAGGATGTTTCTTAAGTCAAGGATTTCCTCACGAGTTTTGCATACATTTGAATGAAATTAGATTTCATTTTTTATATTCAAATTAGTGAATATATGAATATTAATGAATATGTTAATTATAAAATGAAAATATAAATAAAAAAGGGTAAAATGCAAGAAAAAAATCTTAGTATTGGAAAAGTACTTGTAATTTGAACTGGATCGCGTAGTTATTATTATAATTATTATTATTCTTATTATTATTATTATTATTATTATTATTATTATTATTATTATTATTATTATTATTATTATTATTATTATTATTATTATTATTATTATTATTATTATTATTATTATTATTATTATTATTATTATTATTATTATTTTATTATTATTATTATTATTATTATTATTATTATTATTATTATTATTATTATTATTATTATTATTATTATTATTATTATTATTATTATTATTATTTTATTATTATTGTTATTTTTATTATTATTATTATTATTATTATATTATTATTATTATTGTTATTATTATTATTATTTGTATTTTAGTTTTAAGACCTACTATAATCATGTAAACTTGTAAATTTACTTTCTTCTGAATAAACTGTGAAAATTGAGATTGAAATTATTATTATTATTATTATTATTATTATTATTATTATTATTATTATTATTATTATTTCAATTATAATAATTATTAATTATTAATATTTTACAACTATTATAATTAATAATGATTATTGTTATTATGTTATAATTATTATTATCATTATTTTTGTTATTGTTGTTATTATCGTTTTGATATTATTGTTATTAAGTGTAAATTCGTAAGTGAGTTCAATTCAATAATATTTGCGGTCTGATTTTAGATTTTGAAATATTAATTAAGAATAAAAAAAATTTAGTAATAAGCTTTTATTCATTAATTGCAGTCTTTTAAAATTATGCACTGAAAATATCTTAATTGTAGATTTTAAAAAAATCCTAAAAATGCACTCCATTTTCGTCATCGTTCATTTTTTCTTTTTTTTCTCTCTTTAAAAAATAAAAAATAAAAAATCTGAATGCAACTCTATGTCTAAATAAATACTCAGCTTCAATATATATATATATATATATATATATATATATATATATATATATATATATATATATATATATATATATATATATATATATATATATATATATATATATATATATATATATATATATATATATATATATATAGAGACTAGAAGAAATAGACCGTTTCAAGAGTAAATTTCAATGGAGATGATTTTTAACTGAAGAGTTCAAAAGTTTAGTGTAATAGTATTAACAATAAAGAAAGAGAGAGAGAGAGAGAGAGAGAGAGAGAGAGAGAGAGAGAGAGAGAGAGAGAGAGAGAGAGAGAGAGAGAGAGAGAGAGAGAGAGAGAGACAGAGACAGAGAGAGACAGAGACAGACAGAGTTAGAGAGAGAGTGGGAATGACTCAAAATTTCGGTGGAGGGGTAAAAATAGTAAGTGAGATTAATTGAAGAGTAAGTTAGTTGCTGAGAGTAAAGACTCTAGATTTTACCTATTCAATGAGAGCTTTCTTAGTGGACTATTCTAAATCTGAGAGGCATACTCTATACAGGTTCGAAATACAATCACTATAAAGAGCAAATAATTGAATTATCTTGAATATATTTAGAAAGTGCAATTTAGCATTAGAACTCTCAAAGAAGCTTGTTAGAAAGAGAAATGATGTAGTAGAAAAAGTAGAAAATTGTTCTACATATATATTAAGAATAGAAAGACGAAGATTTCAGGTGTGTGTTTATGAAGAAGATATTACATCTGTGCGAAAATAAAAGAACAGATAGAGGGAGAAGATAAAACATTGGAACCTATTATTTATATGTTTAAATCGATGAACTCAGGCTGCCTAAAATAGCAGCCATTGAACGACAGGAAAGGAAATATTAGGAAAAGAACACAGAGAGAGAAATGTAGAAACCAAAAAAAGTGTAGAAATCAGAGGTTTATTTTTAATAAAGGATTACGGTATGAATACCATCACAGTTAAAGATTTAACGAGTGCAGAATAACAGAATACAAGCGCCAAAGAGTAGATCAAAAGAAGGTTATAGGTAGACAGTTCCTTTTTGAACTCATATTAGCAATCAGTTTTATGGATTTTCTTCTCGCTTCTTTCAAGCTTTGAAAGAACAAAATCTAAATGACCCCTTCTTGATGTTAACCTAAAAGAGTGGTGAAATAACTCCTTCAGAAGAAATTTCATAATTGGGCCAAATTGATTTAGAGAGGATCTAAGAAAGTAGGAAATGTACTGGAATGGTATGTACTCCTTCAGGCCTGAGAGAAGCACCTTGAATTTGCTTCAACTATTGTCATTTTTAACTTACCTTATTTATAAAACTCAATTTTTTCTTATCTCCTACTATTTGATGTTATTAAACCAACTAATTTCCATGAGTAGCTCATAATATTTATTTCTTTATTTCCATTTTGTCTAACAAAGTTGAATTAATTATTTTTGAAGAAGTGTTATTTATTTTATTTTTGTTTGTTGTTTTTATAACGTGGAGGATTAATGTTTTGGTAAAACTCTTAAAAACTTTATTATTTGATTTTGAATTAAAAATTATATAAACAGTTCAAACTACTTCCTTAAAATATCTTGATTGTCATTCTTGAACTTATTTTGGAGCTATCATATTCTTGCATGTTACATTGATAATAAGTCTTTGTTAATGTCTTTACAATTACAGCCTTTGCTAAC
>SEYY01007750.1:0-45525 GCA_009176605.1 Armadillidium nasatum
ACAATTTTTTTTTTTTTTAATTTTTAATTTTTTTTTTTTTTTTTTTTTTTTTTTTTTTTTTTTTTTTTTTTTTTTTTTTTTTTTTTTTTTTTTTTTTTTTTTTTTTCTTTTACCTTTGGTCAATATCATTCTTCTGACAAAACTCCACAAACTCTGCAACTTCAGGGAGAAGACCTTGAATCTTCAGATCCAATAGCCTTCTCTTTTCCTCTCTTCTCTTCTCTTCTCTTTTCTTCCCTTCTCTTCTGCTCTCCTCTCTTCTCTTCTCTTCTCTTTTCTTCTCTTCTCTTCTCATCTCTCCTCTTCTTTTTTCTTCATCCCATCTGATTCCAAAGCATTATATATATATATATATATATATATATATATATATATATATATATATATATATATATATATATATATATATATATATATATATATATATATATATATATATATATATATATATATATATATATATATATATAATATATATCAACTTTCCTGCAAATCTACAACTAAATTCATTTGTTCTGTCTACTTATCCCTAATTCTACAGACTATCCAAAATTCTTCGACTATCTTAATCCAAAATAGAACACATTCTTTCTTCTTCTCCTTTCTCTGAAATCATCATTTTAGGTGATTTCAATGTTCACCACCGCCAATGGCTTTCATCTAGTTCTCATGATCCAGCTGGTGAACTCGCCTTCAATTTTCTATCCAGAACAACCTTGAGCAGTTGGTGCAACTCCCTACCCGTATCCCTGACCGTCTTGGTGATGAACCCAACATTCTAGACCTTTTTCTAACTTCTAATCCTTCTCCTTATACTGTTAAACTCTTTCCTCCTCTGGGTTCATCCGATCACCTTCTTATCTCCGTATCTTGTCCTGTCTCTTCAAGTCTTCCGCAAGAACGGCCCCCACCATCGGCGAGGAGACGTTTCTGGCATTTCGGTGCCACTAACTGGTCTGACTTGCGGTCGTACTTTTCTGATTTTCCATGGAATGATTACTGTTTCCGTGGGAGGGGTCCCTCGGAGTGTGCAGAGCGCATAACTGAGGTGATTCTCTCTGGCATGGAGGCGTACATTCCATATTCTTTCCCTTCCACTAAACCCAATAAACCTTGGTTTAACTCTGCTTGTTCTCGTGCTATCCGCCGCAGGATGCTGCCTTCAGGGATTACCGTCGTCTTCAAACTCCAGAATCTCATGCAACTTATATTTCATCCCGGAATCGTGCAAAATCTATTCTTCGAGATACTAAAAACTCTTTTCTCCGTCGCAAATGCAATAATCTTTCTGGCTCCTCTTCCTCTCGCCCTTTCTGGCATTTTGCAAAAAATGTCAACTCTAACTTTGCTTCTTCCTCTTTCCCTCCTCTAGTATCTTCTGACGGTACAACTGCCGTTTTGCCTTCTCCTAAAGCTGAACTCTTTGCTCAAACTTTTGCCTTAAATTCAACCTTAGACGATTCCGGAGCTGTTCCTACTCCTTCAACCCCCTCTAACTCATTTATGCCTAAAAATTGTAATTTCTTCTAAAGACGTCACTTCTGCTCTCTCTGAGCTTAACACTAAGAAGGCGTACGGTCCTGATGGTATCCCTCCTGTGGTTCTCAAAACTTGTGCTTCCGAGCTTGCACCCTGCCTTGGTAAACTATTTCGTCTATGTCTTTCTACTTCAACCTTCCCTTCTTGCTGGAAACGTGCGCTCATTCAACCTGTGCCGAAGAAGGGGACCCCTCTCAGCCCTCTAACTATCGTCCTATTTCTTTAACCTCCGTTCTTTCTAAAGTTTTCGAATCTATCCTTAACAGGAAGATTTGGAAACATCTCAATTCTTCTAATCTTATCTCAGATCGCCAGTATGGCTTTCGAAAGAAACGCTCTCTACTGGTGATCTTCTTTCCCTTCTCTCTGACTCTTGGTCCTCCGCTCTTCGGCATTTCGGTGAATCTTTTGCTGTCGCGCTGGACATATCGAAAGCTTTCGATAGAGTCTGGCACAAAGCTTTGATTTCCAAACTTCCCTCTTTCGGAATCTATCCTTCTCTCTGTGACCTTCTCTCTGATTTCCTTTCCGGTCGTTCTATAGCAGCTGTTGTAGACGGGCCACCGTTCATCCTATAAATCTATTAATAGTGGTGTTCCTCAAGGATCTGTCCTATCCCCAACACTTTTTCTGTTTTCATTAATGACCTTCTCTCTATTACTTCATCTCCTATCCACTCCTATGCTGATGACTCCACCCTTCATTACTCTTTTCATTTTGAAAGACGCCCCTCCCAGCAACAGTTAATAGAGGCAAGGAGGGTGGCCTTGGAGCAACTAACCTCTGATCTATCTCTCATTTCCAATTGGGGCAAAGAAAACATGGTCGTTTTCAATGCCTCAAAAACTCAATTCCTCCATCTCTCTACTCGACACAATCTTCCACACAACTACGATATCTTCTTCGAAAACACTCAACTCAAACCTTCATCTGTCCTTAATATTCTTGGTGTTTCTTTTTCTCGTGATCTTTCTTGGAAAGATCACATTACCTCTCTTTCTAAACAAGCTTCTAAGAGGTTGGGTGTTCTGAGGCGCCTTCAGTATTTCTTCACACCACCCCAGTTGCTTGCTCTGTATAGGGGTTTGTTCTCCCCTGTATGGAGTATGCGTCACACATCTGGGGTGGTTCCACACACACAGCTCTCCTGGAAAAGGTGGAGTCTAAGAGCTTTTCGCCTTATCAATTCTCCTGCTCTCACTAATTCTCTCCAATCTCTTTCTGCCCGTCGAAATGTTGCGTCACTCTCTCTCTACTATCGCTATTACAATGGACACTGCTCTTCTGAACTCTCTCGTCGCATACCTCCTCCATTAAGAAGGGCTCGTGCGACTCGTCTTTCTACACAGTCTCATCCTTTCTCTCTGTCCAACTCTCTGACCCCAGACTTAACCTCTATGCTCAATCTTACATTTACTCTACTGGTAAAGTCTGGAACACACTTCCTTCATCTATTTTCCCAACTACCTATGACTTAAGCACCTTTAAACGCCGTGTAAGGTCATGTCGCTTAATTTGACCATGTCCGACTTATCTGGTGGAAAGGTGGCCTCTGGCCTTTGCCCACCAGGGAGAAATAAAAAAAAAAATATATATATATATATATATTATATATATATATATATATATATATATATTATATATATATATATATATATAATACACCAAACAGTCACTCTTTGTGGGTGCATTGGTTTTTCGACAATCACTCTTGGATTAGCATTCGCCCAAATGCGGCAATTCTGCTTATTGACGAATCCACTGAGGTGAAAATGTGCCTCATCACTGAAGATGATTTTCCTCGAAAATTGATCATCCACTGTTGCCATTTCTTGCCACCATTCTGACCATTGACGACGTTTTGTATGGTCAAGAGGCTTTAGTTCTTGAGTCAATTGCACCTTGTAAGCTTTTAAATGCAAGTCTTTATGCATAATGTTCATCAACGACGAGCGTGAAAGGCGCAATTGTTGGGCACGACGACGAAATGAAGTGGATGGCTCCTCAGCCACACTATCGCGAACAGCAGCAATATTTTCTGCAGTACGAGCTGTACGAGCATGCACTGGTCTTTTCAAATCTCCTACAGACCCGGTTTGCTCAAATTTTTTCACGATTTTTCCGATTGTACGCACATTTGGACGATTAAATTGACCAAAAAAATCACGAAGTGCACGATATGCATTTTGATTTGAACGCCCATTTTCATAATAAGCCTGAATAACTTTAACACGTTGCTCCATTTGTGTATCTTTCCATGGTTCAAATTGAGTAAGTCTGAAATTGAAAAAAGTCAAATGAAATGCAGTAAAAAACTTGACGTTTAGGTGTGGTTCACATTCAACATCGGCCCATACAATTTAACCACCCTTTATATATAATATATATATATATATATATATATATATATATATTATATATATATATATATATATATATATATATATATATATATATATATATATATATATATATATATATATATATATATATATATATATATATATATATAGAACTAAAGTAGACAGGAGCAGCAGTTTACCTAATGGAGTTTTGTATTTTACACACGATAAAACAATTTTAAAAATTCAAGCGTTGTTGGGTCTTTTCAAGCCTTTGGAACCATTGAAGCACGATAGTTTAGATCCAGCAAGAGTCTTTAAGTCTAGTATTGCTGCGCCATTTGCTACTAATTTAGGATTCGCATTGTATAGGTGTGTATATTTTTTATTTCATTTTTTTCTCCCTTTTCGGTTCTTTACCATTTAATCAACTTTTATTAGTAATACATAAAAGTGTATAAAGCTTTAGATTTTAGTGTGAAAGTATCGTTTAATTTTTGTTGATTTTGTTCAATCAACAAAAGTTGTAGGAAGTTGAAACGTTTGGCGTTTATTCATAAATGAACCACTTATTAAACAAAGTATTTTAAATAATGAAGGAATATATATATATATATATATATATATATATATATATATATATATATATATATATATATATATATATATATATATATATATATATATATATATATATATATATATATATATATATATATATATATATTATATATATATATAGTTATTTAAAAAAACAAAAACATTTTCACCGTATTTTGCCTACAGTCATCAATACTAATAATAATTTAAGTTTACATATGTATATGTAAAAGTTTTTCATGCTGGGTGAAGCCTTTAAAGATCCAAACTTCGTAAGTTTAAACCTTTCTTTGGTAAATGACCACCCTTTACGTGTCATCAAAGAAGACTGGTCTTTGGCCTGACTATGAATTGGTTATACTCACTTAACTCACAGTCACTATATTTCGGGGGAGTCCTCCCCACATGTTAGATTTGCCAAATATTTTATCAAAATCTTAAGCTTTTGGATCAGACATTTTTGCCTTTTTTCCTTTTATCGGATTTAAACATGCAATAGAAGACTAATAATTACTTATTTTTAGTCCAGGTGTCATCTCTGTATGTAGTGACGGCACTAGTTCATACCCTCAAAAAATATTATTATTGTCCATATGAATGTATCCTTTTTGTTAAAGAGAGGGGGACTCAGAAACTTCGGTTTCTGCGAAGTCCAACCTTTCACCCTTTTTGTTTTTATTTCGTTTTCCCCTCCCCTCCTGTCATTATTATTATTAATTATTATTATTATTATTATTATTACTACTACTATTATTACTCTGTAGGTGTGATGGTTATGGTAAACCTGAATCTTACAAAGTTGCAACGTTTTTTGAGGGTTTCCCGATACCATTTGAGAGGGCATGTTCTTCAATTTTATGTCCTTGGGAAGACTACAGACGCTTTCTACAACCGATTTTTGAACATTGCGATTTTAATAAACTTTGTAGAGTTCATGACGAATTATAATAATAAATTAAAAGGTAATTTTTATTATAGTTAAACTTCGAACAATGATATTATTTTAAAATTATTTGTTGGTGTTATTGAAATACATTTGTCTTATTTTGAAATGAATTTGTGGAATACGTAAATCGTCTACTTAATTTTTTTATATTGAATATTCTTCTTAATGTAAATTGTAAATTACTATAAGAGTTCAAGTTTTATTCTTTTGGAACATTGTTTTAATATTTTTTTATTAAGAAAAAGTATGTGATATAACTTTAATAAAATCCAAATTCAAATGAAAAATCATCTGAGGTTAATATGGCATCTTATCACATGTTTACATACAATTTATTTAGCCATATCTTTGCTATTCAAACCCAATCATCTACTAGCTTTGTTAGACGCTTTCATTCTCCGAAAATCCGTTTTCAGTTGGTATGAGCCTATTGTATAGTAGAGGTGTAGTTGTTGTATAAAGGAATGAACTCATTCACTCTAAAAATGTTCCAATGCAAGTTCTAAAACAAAATTAATCATACTTTGTTCATTATTCCCTCGTAATGTGGAGAAACTCTATATTCTTACTTCTTCTGGACACACAGAATAGTAGTTAAACTTTGGTCGATAACAACCACTTTAGAGTTCCGGTGAAAAATTGATAAGTTATCTAATCTTTCCCTCCCTACTTGTTGGCATCTTTTACAGTTATCAGTTAAAACTCTCAGATTTATTGGCAGAAATATTGAACTAGTGAAATAATACCCTACCCCAAATCTTTTCCTTTTGTGATATATATATATATATATATATATATATATATATATATATATATATATATATATATATATATATATATATATATATATATATATATATATATATATATATATATATATATATATATATATATATATATATATATATATATATATATATATATATATATATATATATATATATATATATATATATATATATATATATATATATATATATATATATATATATATATATATATATATATATATATATATATATATATATATATATATATATATATATTATATATATATATATATTATATATATATATATATATATATATATATATATATATATTATATATATATATATATATATATATAATATATTATATATATATATATATATATATATAATATATATATTATATATATATATATATATATATATATATATATATATATATATATATATATATATATATATATATAATATATATATATATATATATATATAGGACACTTCTGGATTATAGTTGAGCAATCTTCTTTTAACCTTCTACTGCCTTGTATTTTTTTATATTATCAGGTTTTTACCTTGTAATTTTTAGATCCGGAGACTTAAGTAGATTTTCCTCAACCAAAGAATATTTATACAAAACAACAACAAAAAAACATTTTTATATGATTTTAGTTTTGTGGTATTGTTCATATAGGAAATTGACCTAAATAGTGTGGTAGTATAAGTAGCAATTTTCCTCTATTCCGCTTAACGTAATAAAGTCCTTATATTGAATTTTATTAACCTGAATACACAGTATCACATCAGATTTATAATCCACTCATGTGTTGGTATTCAAGTCGGTATAGATCTCTTATGTTAACTTTTGAGGAACTCAAAAAAATATCTTAATTTATTATATTTAACTTGAAATGAGAGTAGTTTACATTCCATTAAAATTACATCTAGTCATGCATTTTTTATATTTTAATTTTTATTTTTTAAATATTAAGGATTGAACTGAGCTCTGTAATTTATTTCTGATTTAGAAGTATTTATCTAATTAAATAAAATAAATATGGTTGTAACATTTTGATTAACCTCTATAATTATAATATATGGTCAGGCGACTCCATAAAGGGGAAAAATCACTCCGATATCTCCCCAATCTCCCACTCCCCCCCCCCCAATTTTCTCCAAAAAGTGGAGTGAAAAGGCAACGAGAAACGAGAAGGAGAAAGTTTTTAGTAGGTGGTGGTGACGCTATTGGTTACATATTAAAAGAAATGGCCACTGTGCAGAAATAAAGCAGTCTGATGAAAACAAAAATAAATGCAGAAATGGTTTTTTTGAAAACCCTGCACAAAGAAAAAGGAATCACAAAATGTACACTTCACAATAGCACAGGCTGGGACATTACATTTCATGTTCATCAATATAGGGCCTCTTAACGATAAGCCCGAAGGTTGTTCAATAATAAGGTGTAATACACAGTTTAATTTTATAATCAGGTGAGGCACCTATGAATTATTAATTATTCTCTTTTGTTGTTAATTATCAATATGATAAAATAATTAATTTTGTATTACACTATGTGGAGATATATATTGGCAAGTGTCACACCATAACGGGAGTCAGTCAAAGAAGAAAGCCAGAATCTGTGAGGATAATCTCGGCAATCTCTGAATCTTAGTTCGTCAAACAGGTGACGTTGTAAGCTAAGGTTTAATAATTTATATTTAAAATCCTAATTATATTTATAAGTAACCACTACACCATCTTTTTTTCACAGTTTAACATGCTTTTTATTACTTTTTATGAGGCACCTATAAAAGTTATTCACAGAGTTTACGCTTATATTTTCTTGATATATTAATAAAGGTTGCAACATAATGTCATATAGGGGGAGACAGGGAAACACGTCACGCCATCATAAGAGTTAGAGTCAGAAGAAAGAACGGCGGAAAGGACTTTTTCCAGGCTTTGTCAGTTTCTGTCTAGGATAGCAAGTGCATGGCGTTGTTGTGAAAAATTCTTATAATTATATGATATCTAATTCTACTAAACTTTACATTCTAATCCTAATTAATTAAGCCGCGCATATATATATATATATATATATATATATATATATATATATATATATATATATATTATATATATATATATATATATATATATATATATATATATATTTTATATATATATATATATATATATATATATATATATAATTAAAAAAATTAAATAAAAATAAATACGTTTGCAAAAGTTGCATAAAATGAAAATTTTTATAAGATTCCCTAAAGAACGTAGTTGCCGAACTGGTAATGCGAAGGAATGTGACTCTTATGTCAATACTCAATAATTCGCCTCCAGATCGGTGAGCTTCAAAAGTACGTATCGAACTCAATAGATGATGCGACAGACTATTTCTGACAAATACAAGGTTAAGTAATATAATTTAAATCTCATCAAATGTGATATATAGTTGACGGTTATATTGTACGTATAAATTGTAGACATGAGGTTAAACTAGAAGGGAAAATATCCCCCCCAAAAAAAGGCGATAGTTTATTTTAAATTTTACATGGGTTTCATAGGTTTCTCTATAGATTTTTCCATAGGAAATAAAAAGTTTGCCTTAGATAAACCTAAGGTAAATTCCTTATGGACCCTACGCAAAGCCTGATAACAAAAATACCATGGTCATCCTTGGTTTTATCATAGGAACCTATGGGGAATTGATTGCATGGTGCCCTATTTTAACCTATTAGTTTTATCATAGAACCTTAAAATTTTTTTATGGGCATGCGCATATTCAGCCTATGCAGAACCTCTCAACCCTCCAACTACCGTCCCATTTCTTTGACCTCCGTCCTCTAAAGTTTTCGAATCTATCCTTAACAGGACGATTTGGAAATATCTCAATTCTTCTAATCTTATCTCTAATCGCCATTATGGCTTTCGTAAGAAACGCTCTACTGTGATCTTTTTTTCCTCCGCTCTTCGGTGAATCTTTTCTGTCGCGCTGGACATATCGAAAATCTTCGATAGAGTCTAGCATAAAGCTTTGATTTCTAAATTTCTTTCGGTATCTATCCTTCTCTCTGTGATCTTTCTAATATCCTTTCTGGTCCTTCTATAGCTGCTGTTGCAGACGGCCACCGTTCTTCCTTTAAATCTATTAACGGTGGTGTTTCTCAGGGTTCTGTCTTATCCACACCTTTTTTCTACTTTTCATTAATGGCCTCTCTATTGCTTCATCTCCTATCCACTCTTATGCTAATGACTCCATCCTTCATTACTCCTTTCGGCTTGAAAATCGCCAGTTCCAACATGTTGATAGACTAGAGGAGGATAGCATTGTAGCAACTAACCTCTGATCTTTCACGTATTTCAAATTGGGGAAGATAAAAAAAAAATGGGAGCTTTGAGTATCTCAAAAAACTCGGTTCCTCTACCTCTCCACAATCTTCCACACAACTATGATATCTTCTTCGAAAACACACAACTCAAACCTTCGTATGTTCTTAATATTCTTGGTGTATCTTTATCTCATGATCTTTCTTGAAAAGATCACATTACTTCTCTTTCTAAACAAGCTTCTTAGAGGTTGGGTGTTCTGGGGCGCCTTCATATCATCTTCACGCCATCCAGATGCTTGCTCTCTATAGGGATGTTGTTCACCCCTGTATGGAGTATGCTTCACACATCTGGGATGGTTCCACTTTTATAGCTCTCCTTGAGAAAGTGGACTCTGGTTTTTCGTCTCACCAACACTCTCCAATCTCTTTCTGCCCATCGAATTGTTGCGTCTCTCTCTTACTATCGCTATTACAACGGACACTGCTCTTCTGAACTCTCTCGTCGCATATCTACTCCACTGAGAAGAGCTCGTGCGACACGCCTCTCTAATTCTCTGTCCAACTCTTGACCCCATACTTAACCGCTCTGCTCAATCTTACATATACTCTACTGGTAAAGTCTGGAACACACTCCCTTTATAGGTTTTCCCAACTTTTCGATTTGCACACTTTCAAAAGACATCTGGACATGGCCTTTAGCGACTAGGATAGACTTTTCCAACTCTGGTGGAATTTGGTAGGCCTACGCACTTTGCCCACCGGAGGGGATTTTTTATATATATATATATATATATATATATATATATATATATATATATATATATATATATATATATATATATATATATATATATATATATATATATATATATATATATATATATATATATATATATATATATATATCAACTTTCCCACTCTCGTGGGGTGGTGCCCGCCACAATTCCCTTTCAAACATACCCACCCCTACCTTTCATCCCTCTCACTATGTCCTCCGCAAGTCTACTACTCTCTTCTAAATTCAAATTCCTTCCACCCAAAATTTCTCTCACTCCATCGACCCATCTCCATTTTTACCTTCCTCTCCACCTTGGATCTAGGTACCCTTCCCACCATTCTGTCCTCATTCATTCTACACACATGTCCAAACCATCTTAGCACACCCCTCCTCCTTCCACATCTCTCTTATTCTCTCGTTTCTATCCTATCAACCTTTCTCAAACTACATTTCGCTTTCAATCCCAATTGAAAAAAATAAACCAGAAAAGCAATTTGGCAAAGATCTGAAGCTATTATTTTATTTAAATTTTCTTGTACCAAAACAATATAAATCCCTCAAATTATTATTAAATATACCTCTATGTTCATCGAAGACCAACTAAAACGAAATATACATATAAAGATAAAAAAAATCCTTAACCATTTTCCTTCTCAGTTTTTCACACCAGAATACAATTAAATAAAACTAATTTTTAAGTTCATTTTATAAATTAAATATCAAATTAATGGACATCTCAAGACTTAATTTATTCAAGAAAATATATGAATCTTATTTTGCATGGTTAAAAAATACAATAAAAATAATTCTAATCTATTAATAATAATAATAATAATAATAATAATAATGATAATGATAATAATAAAGGATATAAATATAAAAAACATACATCAATACATACAATCTCAAATTTAATATAAAAAATTATATTCTTAAAAATTAATGTAAAAAAAAAAACAAAAAAAAAATTCCCAAATCTTTTTGTTCCTTTCAGAAATCAATAAAAAAAAATCGTAGGTACAATGCAAACCCCAAAAATTTAAACATTATTTTTAATTCTTTTATATATAATGCCCATTGTTGGAAACATTAATTTGGGTATATTACATACTATTCTTTTTAATAATAAAAAATTTAAATAACTGAATTTTATAATTTTAAACATAATACAATAAGTGAATTTATAATATATATATATATATATATATATATATATATATATATATATATATATATATATATATATATATATATATATATATATATATATATATATATATATATATATATATATATATATATATATATATATATATATATATATATATATATATATATATATATATATATATATATATATATATATATATATATATAAAAAGTGAGTTAAAGGCTTGAAAGAATTTCTTTCAATAAAAAATACGTAACTTTATACAATTTAGGCATTTACATAAAGAAATTAAATGCATATAATCTATTTACAATTGAAAAATAAACTCGGAACAAAATACTATTTCTATTTTTAAAACATTAAAAATTTACAGTATGTATATATATATACATATAATACAAAGACGTTATCTTTGAATTCATTCTTGTATATTTTGAACTATATATTTTCAATTTTCTTCTCCACTTCCACTACTCGAGTCACTACTGGAGGAGGAGGAGGAAGAAGAATTAGACGACGATGAAGAATTTGATGAATTTGACGACGAGGAACCTGACGATGACGATCGCTGTCGAGAACTATTTAAATTTGATTGTACGCTCGTTTTCTGCTCTTGTTCTGTCGCATCATTACTATAATTGCTATAATATTCGTAAAGATCCGCATGTAACTGTCTTTGTTTTTGAACTTGTTTTTGTTTTTGCTGAGCAAAGCTTGTACAATCTGGGCAATACCAATTACCTTCCGGAGCAGACATAATTCCAACACATTCAAAATGAAACCACTGAAATTTACAATTGGGATTGTCGCAACCTATCATATCTGATACCTCGTCATAAGGACACTGGCAAATGCAATATAAAACTTCTGGATCAGCCAGTGATCCCTTAGAGTTTTGAACTCCAATTTTTTTCACTTTAGGAGTTTTATTTGTTCCTTCAGATCGACCAGGTGGAGCCTTTCGTTTAGTTGGGGATGCCGGCACAGGTGCTGGAGTATATATACTTCTTGAATGTTCCGGCACTGGACGAGACTGCGTGTGGCGCCCTCTGTGCACATTATCTAAGTGATATTGTAAAGCTTCAAGGGAGTGCCAAGGAGAGGCACCTTGACAATAGGGGCAATCATAACTTAAGGTCTGACTCTTCGTAGCTTTGTGAACCATAAAAAAGTGAAGACTAAGAACAGTCCACGATTCAAATGCTTTGTAACAAAAATTACACATATACGAATCATTAAAACGAACATGGTCAAACATTGTGTGACGGTCACTTAAATGTACAACCAAATCAACTATTTTATTAAGTCTTGTTCTACCTTCACATAAACGACATACAATTTCCCCACCGATATTAAGAGCTCTCTGAGCTTTGTGAGCATAATAGAGATGAAAATAATAGGCTCCATCTTCACGAAAAACAAGTCCACATAAACAGCGGAATTCTCCATCAGCTAGAAAAGTTCTTTGGTGCTTATCTAAATGATGGTTGCTTACATCGTCAGCTGAAGTAAATTTATGATTACAAAAGCTACATTCGTTAAATCCTAAAGAAAGAACAACACCTGGATGAATGAGATACATATGCAGCAACTTCAATGATGCAGAGTCAAATGCCGTTTCACAAGGGTTACACACTTTACCAACAGTATTTTCCACCTTGTACCTTACATCATCACGAAGAGGAGGCAAAATAACATCTTCTCTGTCTTGGTAAATACCTGATGCATTAGATGCATTTTTAACAGTTTTTGAATCGGAATTTTTTTGCAGTAAATTGCTCTCTTTGGATTGAGACTTGCGAGTAACGACCTTTGATTTTTTTGTCGTTGAAGCAGGTTCCGGTTGGTGATGTGACTGTTGTTGCTGCTGTTCTATGTCTGAAGATGATGTATTAAGATCAGATTCAGTAAGGTGAATATTTTTCATTCTCCCTTCAAAGGTTAAACGTTTTCCGATTTTAACAGAATTTCTATCTTTTTCGGTAGATTCTGAATCACTAGAATCGGAACTTTCATATTTCCCTTTTGAAACATTGGATTTGGACTTTCCTTGAAACTTTTTTGTCTTTGAACTCTTTGAGTTAGATGCTCCGGGTTTGTGGTTTAAAACAATATGTTTTTGAAGCAAATTTTTTGATATAAAAGAAAGAGAACAATTTGGACAATGATGAGGTTGTTCACCCGAATGAATTCGAAGATGCACTTTTAATTGCCTAACATTACTAAATGTGTCCCCACAATGTTTACATCGTTGTGGTAAAGACTTTTTATGAATATGAAGAACGTGTTGTGTTAATGAACTTGAAGAGTTGAATTCCTTACCACAATGAGCACAAGTTTGAGGATTATGTTTCCATTCTTTATGTTTCAACAGGTGATTTTCAAGTGCAAATTTTTCTCCACACAATGAGCACGAAAATTTTTTCTCTAATTTACACAAATTATAATGCAACTGACGTGATTTTTCTTGTTTAAATTTCTTAGAACATTTAAAACAAGGATAATTCATTGTTTTAGCATCAGGTCGGGCTTCTAAAACGATCATGATTGTATCATTTTCATCCTCTTTCGAACACAAAATTATTGGTCTTGCTTCACTAGGTATGTGTGACATATGAAAAGAGTGTACAAGTGTTGTGTACAAATCTCCTTTGAAACCACAGCTACAATACACAAATCTACCTAAATGAATAGTTTTAATGTGAACATCTAAATGCATTAGCTGAATACTGTTTCCACAACCTACACAAGTACCGCTATATTTTTCTTCAAGATCTTTCAAAATATTTTCACCCATTATTTTAATGTCAACAAATGCATTATCACCTAACCCTTTTTGTTCACCCTTTTTACTATGACTCTTTGAAGCTAGAGGTGTTGAAGGTTTCCTTTTAAAATCAACTGGCTCTTCTGGCATAGTATCTGACAAAGCTTTGCTCATTGATTGTAAGGTTTCTGCCATGACTGAATTTAAAGTATCAACCAACTCCAATTCAAATTTAGGGGTTTTGGTTTCAGATTTCTGAACAGAATCCTTAACTGTAATTTTGACAGAGTGCAAAGTTTGACTTGAACCTTTTGAAATTGATTTCTTATTTTTTTTTGACTTTGCTGAGGATGGAATGCTAACAGGAATTTTCACGGTAAGATTATCTGGATTTGAAGTCTGTGACTCAGAGTATTTTGTGCTTTTAGGGTTCTGCTCGGGAATATCGATTTCCAGGCGTGGTTCATTTTCACTATCCTTATCATAGGATGAATCGGAAAGCTCATTTGCTTCTAAATTTACAGGTTTTAAATCTTCATGACTAGGAGAATCTGAATCTGTTATACTTCCATCACTGTCTTCTGCTACAGTAACTGAAGGAACTAATAATTCTGGGGACATTACGTCCATTACATTCCCACTATCTAACTCACTTTCCCGGGCCACATTTACAGAAACTTTACCTTTTTGCAAAACTGATGTATCGTTTTTAATTTCTCTTTCACTTTCAGCATATGATTTGCTGGGAGACATCGATACTGTACATAAGGAACTACACCATGGATCTACATCATTTAACTCCATTGTCCTCCCTGCAATTAAATGAGACTGGTTTATTATCCCAAACTGCTCTTCAGTTTGATCGCTAGATAAAAATTCTGAAAGTATAAGTGGCGGATCCCACTGGGCAACAGTTCCACTCTCCCCTATCCAAACTCTAACGACACCATTTAACAATTTTATTTTAGATTTATCTTTGCATCTTGAATATTCTTCCATTTTTAGTTGCTGAAACAATGCCTCCCAAGAAGGTATACCATGCATTGTTGCTCTATGAGCAAAGATTTGGGCTTTGGTAGGTGCTGTAAAAGGACAAAGTAAACATGCCAAATTATGATGTAACAAGTTGTGTGTAATAGATGCCAGAGGAGATCCAAGTGAAATCGATCCACAATAAGGGCAAGCCCCACGGTTTGAGAGAGGACTTAATTTGTGTACTAATGTCAGATGTTGATAAAGCTCAGTAAATGAAGACGTTCTTTCAAGACATCTAAATACTGGGCACTGTGGGGTGGGATCGCCTCCTCCACACTGAGATAACCAAAGTGTACACTCCGAACATAAACCACCTTCGTCCTTGGAAGAATAAGAAATATTTTCTTCCCACTGATGCAAACATAAAAGGCATATCATGGGAACTTTCGCAGACTCAATAGGTGAGAGAATACCTTTATTAAGAAAATATTTATGCCCACTTAAACTTATCCATGTATTGTTCAAATGTTGGGATGAATACGCAGTTAAAGCAATACCTTGAGTCTTTTTTGAGTTGAAGATTAGTGTTGAAATTTGTTCAAGTGTAAATCCAGACCATTCTGGCAAGTGCTGACCCAATAAATGGTTAAGCAAAGTTCTTGCTGTTGGGAGTCTTCGGTGCGAACCTGGCTGATCACGACTGTAGAGAGGCATTAAACAATTTGGGACTGGGCAAGGAAATGTATGATGATTTAGTGAATGCCAAGCTTTTCTCAAAATACTTAATCCTTCGATTTTAAAATTACAAAATTTGCAAGAAACACTCTCAGTATCCTTACACTTTATTAGATGAACTAAAATATTTGGAGCCCAAGCACCACACAAAATACACCATGCTCCATGAATTTCTGATTTATGATTTGAGATAAGATGATTAAATACTAAAGTGGATTTTCCAAGAGATAAAGACTTACAGTTAAACCAACACGAAGTTTCTCCTCTACAAACTCCTTCACATTTGTTACATAATCCATATGAATTTTTCAGGTTAATATTACAATAAAAACTTAGAGGGGACGAACATAGGAGACAAGAGGAATAAGAACCACTTTTATCAACCCCTAATGAAACAATTGTTGAAAGTGTTCTACGAGGGCTTGCTGGCAGACATAAAATAAGCCTTACCAAAAACCACCATCCTTGAATGAGTGGAAAACTCAGTAAATGAATATTTCGCAAGTGATTTGACAAAAGAGATGGAAAACAATGAGGAGAGCAAGTTATGATAGGAACAGAAGAACCGTTTCGACCTCCCGAATTATTTGCAAAACACAGATGGCAAGCAAAGGCCACTGTTCTACCTGTCCACCAAAGGGACATATGCTGGTCAACAGCAATGGAAGATAAGCTTAAGAAAGAGGGGGGCCAAACTCCATGAACAAGTATTTCATGGATTCCTCTATAAGGCTGAGTTAGAGGCATTAAACAAATGCCACAACCACCTTCTTCTTCTGTCCAATGAGCTAGTTTCCCTAACTCAAGGTCTGACAATATATTATCATGAAGGTATGATATTAAGGACGAATGGTCTTCTATTAAATGGTTATGTACGTTTACAGCCCCCTTCACTTGTCCACACTGTCCCATATCAAATGGACAGGTGTAAACTCTTTTGTGAGCAATTTTTACATGTTCTTTAAGAGCATATGAGCTTTCAACAATGAGTTTACATTTTAAACATGATATATGATCTTCTTGAATGTCTTTTGAAAATCCTTCAAAATCAAATTTGATTTCAAAAGGATCTTCATTATTGCAGAAGAACTCCTCAAATTCAGTCACAGCAGTAACTGTATCGCAGATACCAATCTCCATTTCATGTAACTTTCCCTCTTCATCACTGTATGGAAAGCAATCAGGCTTGCTGGTATCATCTAAAATATTTTCTATATCATTCAAATTTTCTCGAGGAGGTGTCGTTTCTTCCATAAGAGTTTCTTCTTCAATGACTTCTTTTTTACAAACGACTCTTAATTCTTTATTACCTAATAATTTTAAAGGTGATGGTGATTTAGAAACATATTTCTTACTAGGTGAATTAGGAGGAGAAAGGAGAGGCGGTGATCCAAAGCCTAAAAAGTCCATTTCATAATCTCTAGATCTATTTTGGCTTTTTGGAGGTGTACCAATTTCATTATTTAAAGATTCCTCTTCAATAATGGATATTTGCGTATCAGATAAAGATTCATCTCCCGACTCATTTTCATTTAAACTGACCAACTTTTCCATTCCTCTAGTTATTCTTCTTCCTCTTAATTTTCTTTCTTTACTTACTTTAACTTTCTTTGCACTGTTTTTGGGGTCTTTGGGGTCTTTGGAGTCTTTAGGGTCAGCTTTACGAAAGAGAGTACTTTTTTTGTCTTTACTATTCATTGGTGAAGTTTGACCAATATTCTTTTTAGTAAATGAAGTAGGGGTTTCCTGCTCAGTGGCTTTTTTGGGAGTTAGCAACTCTTTTATTGCTTCTACTTCTTTCTTATACTCTCCATTCAATTCCGATTCATTTAATGGCAAAGTGTCAACAAGTTCTGGCGATTCAAATATATGTTCAAAAGCTTTGTATGTACTTCTAGTTGGTCTTCTCCACACAGCATCAGATTCCTCTGGAGAACTAGAGTCTTGGCTATTTAATTTTGGAGTTTTTAAACTTTTGTCAATTCCATTCACTTTAGCAGAATTTGATGTTGATGGTGTATTTAAATCAGTAGATTTCAAGTTTGAACTCTCACTTTTCTTTTTGAATGTGGAATTTTCTTTATCACTATCTGTAAATTCCTGCTTCAAATTTTTAGAAACTGTCGACTTTGAATTAAATGACTTTAAGTTTTTTGTACTAATTGTATCTTCTGAAGTACTACTACAATGGTTTTCTCTTAGTGACTTGACTATGATTTCCCAGTCATGCATAATATCAGGTAAAGGTTCTTGTTTATGTTTACTTTCATTATCTGAAGATAACGTAGATTTTCTTCTTGATATTATATCCTCGCTATTTGAATTATGATGTGTGTGCCTACTATTTGAATCTTCAGTGCTTACGTGAGTTTTACGTCTATTTGTACTATTGGGTATATCATTTCCATAAATAACTTTCCTTCTATTAGAATTTATGTCATCCCCTTTGCTACTATTATGACGTACTTTCCTAATTTTCCCATGAGACTGAGCAGCTGACCCTTCTTCTTTCACTGGAGTGGATGCGTTTTTTCTACCTGATTCTGATGCACTTCGCTTGCGCATTATTAAATCTTCCGACAATCCTGCAATATAAATTACAAATTAAATTAAAATCATGGAAAAAGAAATTAGTATAATAATTAAAAAATTTAACAAGCTACTAAAATTTTGTCTTTAACAATATCAATGACAAAGACTTTAATACATTTAACAGAACCAAATCAAACTAATTCCTGCAGTCATATATATATATATATATATATATATATATATATATATATATATATATATATATATATATATATATATATATATATATATATATATATATATATATATATATATATATATATATATATATATATATATACTGTGGTTTAAACGGCAGAGTGATTAACTCCTGCGCTTGAAGGGCGCTGGTTCGATCCCACTTTGGGATCCTAGGTATATACTACCTAGAAAAGTTTCCTCTCCCGAATATGTGAACTTATATATATATATATATATATATATATATATATATATATATATATATATATATATATATATATATATATATATATATATATATATATATATATATATATATATATATATATATATGATGGAACGATTAAGAATTTTTTTGATGATTATGAAAGAAATTGAAAATATATTTTAAACACTTTCACTATTTAAATTTTAATAATTTTATAATAAGAATTAAATTGTCTTTTCTCTTATTCAAAAGTGTAAATACAAGTAATTTTAATATATAGTATAATACAACATGTCCCACTTGCTCTAAGCCCAAATATGTTCTTATAGATATCAAAGTAGTAGTATTAAGTTAATAAAATTTATCACGGATAAACCTTGATGTGTAAGAATCGTGGTGACATCACGTTAGAAGTGAACGCCATTAGCATCAAGACATGCCTGCACACGCTTTTCCATATTACGGAAGGCTGCCGACAACATACTGAGTCACTACGTCAATTGCCAGCAGAAATATTGTCTTTCAGTTGCATGATAGTATGTACCTTGTTGCGATAGACTTTCCCTTTCAGCATGCCCCATAGGAAAAAATCTGGCAGGGGAAGGTCAGGCGAACTCAGTGGCCAAAGTCCTTTGAAAATTACTCAATTCAATAATGCTAACTTTGGACGTGTGGAATGTAACGCCATCTTGCTAAAATTAGTCGGTACCTTGTTCCTTGTTATCCAAATAATTTACGAACTAAATGAAGATGTTCATATACAAATTTAATTGACTTATGACAAGTACTTTGATATCTATATGCGTATATCTGGGGCAGAGAGCGAATGGTACACCATGTAGTATCTTCAGAACATTGATTTTTAAAATTTTAATATGTGAGAACATGGGCAGACATGTAAAATTCTAGAAAAAAAAAATATATATATATATATATATATATATATATATATATATATATATATATATATATATATATATATATATATATATATATATATATATATATATATATATATATATATATATATATATATATATATATATATATATATATATATATATCATTGAAATAAAAATAAAAATTTTGAGAAAGCTTGGAACTCGATATTCGGGTAAAATTTTAGCTCAGATTGAAAATAAAATTTTTTTTTTTGTTGGCCTATCAATAATGAAAGAATAAACATTTATTTAATTTTTTTTTTTATATATATTTTTAAGCCAATATTAAGAAAATATTGTTTACAACAGAATATTCCTTACTATGAAGTGTACGTTAGCTTGGCCTACTTGTTTTAAATTAACCTTTTTTTTTTTTTTTTTTTTTAATTTCAGAAATCTCTCTCTCGTGCGTGAGCGCGTGCGTTCGTTGGAGTGATAAAATAGGAGTGAAATTACGATTTGATGAAAAGATGGGTGAGAACTGACAACCAACCATATGGCCACTAACATTTACTCAATCGACAATTTGAACGAGTTTTGAAAAAATGTTGAGCCACTTTTAAGAAGGTAAAATGTTGATGTTTTAGACAAGAGATTTTATCGACGATTTAGAAGACTTTACTAGTACCGCTGCAAAGCTAGGGAAACGTGGCATAATTTCCATCAAGCGGGTACCTCAGTACCTGTACATGGGATCTTGTTGGTTTTAAGTCATCATTATATTTTTTTAAATATTAAATAAACAAATTCGGACGAGTTTTATCCAACAAAATTATGTGAAGCTAAAAAAAAAACAAAAAAAAATTCTATAGATTTCTACACCTAGTATATAAATTTAAAATTTTTTTTTTTTTCAAATATAAATTTGTTAGTATAACAATAAATTACAAACTAATAAATAAATGAAATAAAATCTAACAAACGAGTTCGACTTAACGTAACCTGAACTTGAAACGGCCAGCAACGTGGCTTTTATATATATATATATATATATATATATATATATATATATATATATATATATATATATATATATATATATATATATATATATATATATATATATATATATATATATATATATATATATATATATATATATATATATATATATATATATATATCGATACCTCAGAACCACACCGTAACAAGTAAAAAAAATGTAAATTTTTAGTTATGTACGGCTAATGGTAGTGTAGAACTGTATCTACTCGATGCTATAGAGAAACAACTCAAACTTTGAAAAACAACCAGTAGAATTAAAATCAAGAATAATTAGACTATTGGTATTCTTATGTTAACAGAATTTTTAAAATGTAATTATCTCAAAACTCTAAATTTTGACTTGTTACAGTATGGTACTGGGGTATCGATATATATATATATTATATATATATATATATATATATATATATATATATATATATATATATATATATATATATATATATATATATATATATATATATATATATATATATATATATATATATATATTTCTAAAGCTTCGAAAAGTCAATTAACTCGTCCGAATTGGTTATTTTAGTATAATAAAAAAAATATATATATATATATATATATATATATATATATATATATATATATATATATATATATATATATATATATATATATATATATATATATATATATATATATATATATATAATGTTGACCCAAAACCAAATAGAGCCGTATTTTGAATTATATATATGAATACGTAAGATATAATGAAGACCGGCTGCGCCCCTCCCGGTAGGGGACTCCATACCCCGCCTGTCATGCTTTTATTGTATAGCAGTAGATAATAGTGGGTCATATTTTAGTAAAAAATTAAAACTTAAAATAGGCTTAAAAATGTGGAAAAAGTAAAAAAAAATACGTTTCCTGATAATGAGTATGACCTGTATTACTACAGATCTTAAAGACTTTAATAAGTCTTGAAAAAAATATTCTACTTGAAATAATTTTCTTTAAAAAATTTTGAATTTTTTCTTAATATATATTTTTTTTATATTGAAGTGAGCATATGACGACATATGCGTGAAGTTTAAAAAGAGGCGGATGAGAAGGGAACCCTTGGGTAATAATGAAAATAATGTAAAATATCATATAAAAAGAAATTAAAAAAACGTTTTAGCATCTCTCTCTAATATATATATATATATATATATATATATATATATATATATATATATATATATATATATATATATATATATATATATATATATATATATATATATATATATATATATATATAAACAATAATAATTTACTAATTATTTTTATCACTAAATTACTGAGAAATCAATACGGAAATTAAAGGCTAAATACAAAAAACTATACAAGACTTATTATAAAATTTATTTAATTTAACAGTTCTCCATATCTTATCACTCTTACCAAAGGTTTGTTCAAATCAAATTCCAATATTATTTTGTACCTAACTTCATGTCAAGCCACACAACATTTTCTCAAAGATAATTTAATTGGCATTCATAAAATTAAAATAAAATAAAAAAAAAATAATAATAATAATAACAATAATAATAATTGAACCCACCAGTTAAAGTGCTATAGTTTTGTATGGGGGGAGAAAAAAATCAGATAATAGAATTTAGTAAATATACACTTTATTAGAGTATTGTGTGCTGGTTCGTGTTTAATATTGCTATAATGATTTTGTAATTGTGATTGCCAGGATAAAAAGTATTATTCTTAAATGTACTGAAAAAAGAATTACATAAGAAGCTTAATATCAATCAAAAATAATAATTAAAATCTTTAATCTTAATTCATTTTACAAAAAACATTTACAATTAAAAACTGAAACGGGCTTCTGGGGAAAAGATTTTTTCCTTTGAGCCCATTAAATTTATACATCATAAGAAACAATTAGATTAAAATCAAAGTTTTATAATACATTAAGGTTGAAATCTTGTTCTATTTTGTTAAAAATAATAATAATAATAATAATAATACTGATAATAATAACAAAGGATGGAATTAAAAACCAGTTTATCCTGCCTTCTATTTGATATCTGGCTATCTAGCTGGATAAGGGGTATATATATATATATATATATATATATATATATATATATATATATATATATATATATATATATATATATATATATATATATATATATATATATATATATATATATATATATATATATATACATACACACTCTGTATCTAAGGTCATTCAATAAACTTCCAAGTTTACACCTAGGAATATGATCTGGACTGTCTTATGCCAAAGTGAATCATAGTGGTGGTTTCATCAAAGTTTATCATAATATAAAGTTATATCAAAGTTTATCATAATATAAAGTTACAGCAAACTTATAGACTTCCCTTTCTATTAATGTGGAGCTCAATTTCAACAAGTCTGTGATCCTTAAATATTTTTGTTCTAAACTCAGATAAAAATAGTATTGTTCCTATAAGGGGTTGTCAGAATCTTCAGATAATTCTATTTTTCATAAACTTTGTACATTAAATACAGCATATTTTGGTGCATCATAGCAATCATGGTTTGTTAGAAGAGGTTTCAAATAAAAAAAATTTTAATACCAATTTCTTAAAATTTCTGATACAAACATTTAAATATAAATTTTTAAATTGACTTATTTAAACCCAGAAAATTAAATCCATGACAATTTACCTTAAAAATCAGCACTTCATAAAAACTATGAGGTAAAACAGGGTAAAAAGAAATATATATATATATATATATATATATATATATATATATATATATATATATATATATATATATATATATATATATATAATATATATATATTATATATATATATATATATATATAATTTTTTTTTTTTCAAATTTTTGTAATACAAAGGAAATATGATATCATGTCACATTTCTAGTGTCTGGGTATAACACCATACAGTGTTGTGTCTTACGAAAGGAATGACAATGGGGATAGAGAAACACACTACAGTGCAATTGGTAGATAGTGTGTTAACCATGATATCACTGGTCAATGACCCATATGTGCAATTAATACTACCTACAATTTTCTCAGTAATAGAATATATCTGACAATGAAGATTGTGAATTTGACAATGACAAAATTTTAAAAATTTTCATTCTTTTGATAAATTTAAACAATTTTATAATAAGGAAGATTTATATTGTCTTTCCTTTATTCTTTATTTAAATGTGAAAATACTTGTAATTTTAATATATAGTATAATAGAATCTGCAGAACACTGATTTTAAAAATTTTATTGAACATGTGAGAACATGGACAAAAATGCAAAATTCTAGTACTTTAAATTTAGAGTTTTTAAATTGCTATGTAGAAACAATCTTTATACCAATTTCAGAGGTAATTTGATTGTCTTGGAGAGTATATTGGTCCCCACTACCAAACATCATGTCACTCTCAATATAAGAGGGCGGAGCAGAGATATTTAAGCCAATATAAATAAATAAATTGGCAAAATAATCAGCAGAAAACTGATGATGATAATGACAACTGATAAAAATATGATGATTTTTCCAATGATGATGACAATGATAATCATCTCATCACTAATATATATATATATATATATATATATATATATATATATATATATATATATATATATATATATATATATATATATATATATATATATATATATATATATATATATATATATATATATATATATATATATATATATATGGACAGATCATCATAGAAAATAGCTGCTTAATATCTTTCACTGGACTCATCACACCCTTTTTCTTCAAAAGCTCTCATTTTTTGAAGATAAATATTTAGAAATAAAAATAAATCTTGGGTAAAATGAAGAAAATGAATTACCTTCACAATATTATTGGGGGAGGATGTAGCACAGTCTGAAGCGATGAAAGTACCCCCCATTGGGCTTAATCTGCAGTGTGATAGGGTGGGCTAGACCATTCCATTTCGCATATCATCTTCTCAGAGGGTCTCTAATATACCCTTGACTCACATTGGAGTCTCTATACTCCCACAACCTTCCACTTTCTTCACATGTATCCTACAAATTTTCAATCACATACACATACATTACCTTTTTAAAAAAAAAAAAAAAAAATCTTCACAATGGTGAAAAGTAAAACTGATAGAGAAGCTTCAAGGGGCAGTTTCCAAACATAGCTCCTCATCCACCCCTTCCCCCATAACCACTTGGGAGTTGGTGGCCTCCAGTGATGAGGTTGGTGCCACCAAAACCTTGAAGCTGTCTTGCCCTGGTGCACAGTCTTCTTCTTTCATTAACTTCTGCAACATTCAGTTTCTTTACTAATTTCCACTGTTGAACAGCACCTCTCTTCTTCTAGAACTCATCTCTTGTTCTTAACTGAAACCCAGGTGTCTGAGTTCTCTGACAACCCTACTCTTTCTTCCTACTGTCTTTATCCTCAATTTTCAGCCAAAGGCAGATGTTGCGCAAATGTGTGCAATGATGTTGTCTGTTCTTGTCTCTAATTCGGAGTCATCTGAATTCTCTACTTTATGGCTTAAACATTCCTGAAATTCTACAACTAAATTCATTTGTTCTGTCAATTTATCTCCTAATTTTACCAACTATTAAAAAATTCTTTGATTTTCAACTCCAAAATAGAACACATTCTTTATTCTTCTCCTTTCTCTGAAATATCATTTTAGGTGATTTCAATGTTTACCACTGCCAATGGCTTTCGTCTAGATCTCATGATCCAGCTGGTGAACTCATGTACGACTTATCTATCCAGAACAACCTTGAGCAGTTGAAGCATCTCCCTTCACGTATCCCTGAACGCCTTGGTGATGAACCTAACATACTTGATCTTTTCCTAACTTCTTATCCTTCCTCTTATTCTGTTAAACTCTTTCCTCCTCTGGGCTCATCTTATCACTGCATCTTGTTCTCTCTCTTCAAGGCTTCCGCAAGAATGGAATTTCAGTGCCACTAACTAGTCTGACTTGCAGTTGTACTTTTCTGATTTCCAATGGAATGATTACTGTTTCTGTGGAAGGGGTCCCTCAGAATATGCAGAGCACATAACTGAGATGATTCTCTCTGGCATGGAGGCATACATTCCATATTCTTTCCCTTCTACTAAACCTAACAAACCCTGGTTTAACTGCTTGTTCTATGGCTATCCGTCATGGATTACAGTCATCTACAAACTCCAGAAACTCATGCAATTTATATTTCATCCCAGAATCATGAAAAATCTGTTCTAAGCACAACTAAAACCCATTTCTCCGTAGAAAATACAATAATCTTTCTGGTTCTTCTTCTTCACACCCTTTCTGGCATTTTGTAAAAATGTCAGCTCTAACTTTGCTTCTTCCTCTTTTCCACCTTTAGTATCTTCCGATGGTACAACTGCCATTCTGCCTTCCTCTAAAGCTGAACTCTTTCCTCAAACTTTTGCTTCTAACTCTTCCTTAGATGATTCTGGAGCTGTTCCTACTCCTTCAACCCCCTCCAACTCATTTATGCCTAAAAAGTAATTTCTTCTAAAAACGTTATTTCTGTTCTCTCTGAGCTTAACACTAAGAAGGAACACAGTCCTGATGGTATTCTGAGCTTGCACCCTGCCTTGCTTAATTATTTCATCTAAGTCTTTCTACTTCAACCTTCCCTTCTTGTTGGAAAATAGTGCTCATCCAGCCTGTTGAAGATGGGGGACCCTTCTCAACCCTCTATCGTCCTATTTCTTTATCCTCCATTCTTTCTAAAGTTTTTGAATCTATCCATAACAGGATGATTTGGAAACATCTCAATTCTTCTAATCTTATCTCTGATCACAAGTATGGCTTTTGTAAGAAATGCTCTACTGGTAATCTTTTTTCCTTTCTGTCTGACTCTTGGTCTTCCACTCTTTGGTATTTCAGTGAGTCTTTTGCTGAGGCGCTGGACATATTGAAAGCTTTCGATTGAGTCTGGCATAAAGCTTTGATTTCTAAACTTCCCTCTGTTTTCCTTTCTGATCATTCTATAGCAGTTATTGTAGATGGCCACCATTCTTCCTTCAAATCTATTAATAGTTGTGTTCCTTAGGGTTCTGTCCTATTCCTAACACTTTTTCTGTATTTCATTAACTACCTTCTCTCTGTTACTTCATCTCCTATCCACTTGTATGCTGAAAACTCCATCCTGCATTATTCCTTTCAATTTGCAAGGAAGTAGTCTTTGAGGAACTGATCTCTGATCTTTTTCGTATTTCAAATTGAGGCTGAGAAAATGTGGTCATTTTCAAGGTCTCAAAAACTCAATTTCTCCATCTTTCGACTAGAAACAATCATCCACACAACTCAAACCTTCATCTCTCCCTAATATTCTCAGTGTTTCTTTTTCTTGTGATCTTTCCAAGATCACATTATTTTTCTCTCTCTAAACAAGCTTCTAAGAGGGTAGGTGTTCTGAGGCACCTTCAAAATTTCTTCACTCCACCCCAGTTGCTTGCTCTTTATAGGGATGTTCACCCCTGTATGGAACATGCACCACACATCTAAGGTTGTTCCATTCATACAGCTTTCCTTGAAAAGGTGGAGTCTAGGGTTTTCCTCTTATCAACTCTTCTACTCTCACTATTTCTCTGCAGTCTCTTTCACCCCATCAAACTGTTGCATCACTCTCTCTATACTATTGCTATTACAATGACCACTGCTCTTCTGAATTCTCCCGTCGCATACCTTTTCCATTGAGAATGGCTCATGCAACACGCCTTTCTACAGACTCATCATTTCTGTCCAACTCTCCAACTCCAGACTTTAATGCTATGCTCATTTTTACAAGTACTCTACTGGTAAAGTCTGGAGCAAACTCCCTTCATCTATTTTTCCAATTTTCTATGACTTACGCACCTTTAAACTCTGTGTATCGGAACATGTCAGCCTTTTAAATTGATCCAATTTCTGGCTTGCTCCTAACTCTGATGGTAACTTGGTAGGCCTTTGGCCTTTGCCCACCAGAGGTAATATAAAAAAATTATAATATATATATATATATATATATATATATATATATATATATATATATATATATATATATATATATATATATATATATATATATATATATATATATATATATATATTATGCAGGGACAGATCATCATAGAAAACAGCTGCTTAATATCTCTCACTGCACTCATCACCCCCTTTTCTTCAAAACTCTCATTTTTTTTAAGGTAAAAATATTTAGAAATAAAAATAAATCTTGGGTAACATGAAGAAAATAAATTACCTTCACAATTTTAAAAGGAATCAATATGTTCAAAAAATAATAATTTAGTATTGGCTCATTCCTTTCCTATTTAATAATAAATCAAATCAAATTCATTTTTTATGCAACATATGACTAGGCCCTACTGACTTTGATGTTGTGACAAATCTAAAGAAATGATTAGTCAAATCTTTTAACTAAGAATAAAATAAAATCAATAATAATACTGCTGCTTATTACAATGGACTCTTGAGAAATATTTTGAGGAAACATATTTTTACATTAAATTTAAGGGAAATTCAAATTTAACGTTGGAAACATTTTTATTGACTGATTCTAACTCCCAGCAACAAATTACTTCCTACTTCAACTTCATAGTTCTAGTTAAAATTTCTTACACTAGAGTTAACCTGGAAAGTAAATCCAAAATACTTTACCTTAGACACTTTGAAATAGCCTAAGGCTCATAATAGCCTGCTAAATGTCTAATCTGTGAGTAATTAATAAGTAAATTCATTTCTTCACTTAAAATTGGATTTAATGAAACAGTAGTAATCAAGAGATCATCTAAAAATAAAATATATATATATATATATATATATATATATATATATATATATATATATATATATATATATATATATATATATATATATATATATATATATATATATATATATATATTGTAAAATATAAGACCTTTCATTTACTATGAAGGAAAGCCTTAACTATTAATTTAATCTGGTGACAGGATAATATTAACAAATTGGTAGTGAAATATTTATTAATGATATTAACAAAAATTACTAACTGGTTGGAGTAAATCTTAATGAATTTATTACAACTGTAATCAGGCTATCATCTTAGTACAGAGGAAATAAGCATTGTAAGCAAATTTCTTTCAATACTTCTTATATATATAATCAATAAATTAGAGGAGACTAATTAACTGAAGAGCTACTAAACCTTCTATAGGAAATTCATAAAAGAATGTAGTATATAAAAGAAATGGTAATGGAAATATAAGCGAACTTCTTACAAAGTGGATATAAGCAAACTTCTCAATTTCCAAATACAAAACCAGAATATAAATATTCTGGATGGCAAAGACAAACTTCATAGGTCATTAACTAAGCAAACTTCTAAAAATGAGGCTTATTTGCACTAAACTTTCTTAAATCTTAACAAACACAATTCATAAATATACCACAATCATTAAGTAAATAGTAACAACTAATTATTTAATATTTATTGTAACAATTTCATTAAATAATAAATATAAAATTTACTATATTATTAATAATAGTAACAAACTGCCAAAATAACAATAAATAATAAAATTAATAACAAATAATAATAAACAATAATAATAATTTAATCAAGATTTGTGTAAATCTGTAAATGAAATTAACAAGAAAAAAGAAGTTTGAAAGAAAATTACAGTAAATCTTAATTAGATTCCTTATAAAATAACAAACACTATATGATTACTTATCATAGGTGACTAAGTAATTTGCACATTCAAATATATGGACCAACTGGGGCCCTGGCCAAACCTGGCTAAAAATCAGGGAAAACCAGAGTTAGCCTGCTGGGGTTAAAATGAGAAATTAATACTTATTAATGGTGGATTAAATCAAACAAAATATAAGAAAATTAAGATTTGTGCTTATTGTTTTTTCAATATTTTCTTTTTCTTTTCTGTTTCTTTTGCCATCTCCTCTTTGACTAGTGAATGTTCTTCTTTGTGTTTTGATTTTAGATGCCCACATAAAGATTTGGTTGAAAAAATTTCTTGACTGCAGATGTTACATTTAGCTATTTCAAGCCTATCCTGAAACATTGTAAAGTACTCCCATACTGCGGAAGCTGATCTTTTAGCCATAGTGACAAAGTATAAACAAAATAATAATATTGAAATAATGTAACTAAATGATACAAATTTGATACACAGCAATAAAATAACAATGTTATGTATAAATATAGGTTATATTGATAATTATATCTTACAGTTTTTCAAACTATAACTTAGGGTCTTATCTAAATCTGTTGAATCGCTATTGTGAATCAAGAAATTTTTTAAAACAATTTTTTTGTACTTTTTTTAAACTTTTATTTTACAAAATCTGTAATTTTCAAAAAAAAAAATTAAAAGAAAATGCATATAATCATTAATTTAAGTGAATGTTGACTATTCTACTCCTTTCTTATAATTAAATAAACCTCAATTAAATTTATATCTAATTTTCTTAACCTAAAATTTCAGTGCTTTTGACCTCTTTACAAAAATTTTTTTAGGCAACCCTGACCACTCAGTCCCTATTCGCAAATAACAATGATCAAGCAATATTTTAACCCAGGTTAACTTATGATCAACTCACATAATCAAAGCTTCTTCGAAAGGTAAATTTTATGAAATCACTTAATTTTGGGTCATTCCATGTCAATTCAACCAGGCCATCTCACCCACCCTCTCACATTTTGATGAAACTTGGCTTATTTATTATCCCTATTTTAAATTTTAACTCTCTATCTCTCTCCATTTTTATTTTATAGGTTTACAAAGTTCTGACCTTTAGAGTTAAAAATCAGACATGATGAAAAGAGACTAGCTAACCTTTTGAAAATTATTTTAACTTTTTTATTTCTCATCCAATCTTTGTGAAATTTGTAGTTATATAGTTTACTGCATAAGGATTCTAGAAAAAAAAAAAGTTTAATTTGATCTTTGTATATATTTTCTTTTTTGAACACATGGTTTTATGTTAAATTGAATAACACCAAAGTAAAATGATAGCCACAAATTTTTTTTTTTTTTTTTAAACTTTAATACATAGGCTATCATATGAAAAAATAAAAATTGATAGGGGTTTTTTATTCTGAACAATGTTCAGCATGAACATAAAAGAGTTTATATATATATTCCATGTCAATTCAACCAGGCCATCTCACCCATCCTTTAAGATTTTGATGAAATTTGACTTATTTTTAACAGGTACCCATAGAGATATGTAACCACACCAAATTTTAACTATCTTTCTCTATTTTATGGGTTTACAAGTTTTGACAGATATGAAGAAAAGGACTAGCTAACCTTTTGAAAATTATTTGTAACTTTTTCATTTCTCATCCACTCTCTGCAAAATTTGGCAGTTATATAGTTTACAGTTTAAGGATTCTAGAAAATATACACAATACCTTTTAAGTTAAACTACTGAGTAAAAAAAAAAACCAGTTTAATTTGATCTTTGTATTTTTTTTTAAACACATGGTTGTAAATGGAATAGCACACAGGGAAAAATAACTACAAATTTTTTTTTAAATAATCTTCAATACATGGGCCATCATAAGAAAATATAAAATTGACGGGGTTTACATTCCTTTATTGTACTGGTATAATTGAATATGTTTTATAAATGAATTTGATTGACCAAATGAGTAAACACTCAGACTGTCTTTTTCTTTGCTTTTAAAAGTTTATTTCTGCCTTTAAATTCACTCCCTTTGCTGTCACACTCATCACTGTTTTGAATGATCTGAATACTGAAAGTATTCACAAAACGTATTTATTTTGTTTTTATTACTTCACTTTCACCTTTATATTTAATCTGTTTTATGCTTTTCAGGAACAGAAACTTGCTTAAAGTTAATATGAATTTATTGTAAAAACCATTAAATTCAAAACTGAATTTGAATTATCATTGTTTCAAGGATAATGGACATTTCAAGCAGAATAACCCAGAACTTGAAGAATTACAAAAAGAAAAGGCTATTAATTCTATAAATACTTCATAAACAGAAGGAGGGTGCTCACCTTTGAAATTACATAGACTTAATGAGCATTGCAAAAGAAATTACACAAAGGAGAAACTTGAAAAATTACAGGAAAATGTTAAGAAGAAACTGGTCAGTTCTTGATGCTGAACTGCCAGTAGATGTTGAAACTAAAAAAAAAGATAGTTCAAGAAAAAGCTGCTGATGTGCACTTGTTAGTTGAAAACAAAGAACAATCTACACCAGGAAAAAAAGAAGAAAAAAATTCAGCTACTGACAATCTTGGCATCACTTAACTAGTCAAGGCAAAAAATGAAACAGTTTTCAAGTCTGATTATTCTGTGTGGCAAGTACAGAAACTTTTCAAAGGTTTTCTGGCTGAACCAGACCGCAAAAGGGAAAAGAAACACAAACATTAAGTAATTAACTTAGTAATAAATTTTTTTCCAGTGATGAATATTCAAGAGTTTTGCCAGGTATGAAAGATGCTGTCAGCACAGTGAAAAAATATGAAAGGAAATGGTCAATTTTAGGCAACTTGAATGAAGTTTATACAAATTTTAAACAGGAATATACTAACATTAAGGTCACTATTTTTAAATTCTGTTCTCTACACCCAAAATGGTGTGTTTTACCAGGCGCAAATGGTATGCACTTCATGTGTTCGCACTATTCACCAAAATGTAATTTTATTAATTTATGCTGCACAATTTGAAGAAAGCTATAAAGATCTCATAAATATGCTAGTATGAGAAAATCCAAACTGTACATGCATACTAAGACACTAATAACTGCTCATCCAAAGAAAAATTAACACACTTTTTTACGAAAACAAGTTGAAGATTGTGATGCAGATGACACCATTGAATTTAATCAATGAATTTCAACACATAGAACACAAATGATTATATGTTCTGCAAACAATGATGACTTTTTTAATGACCTGTCATCTAAATTGGAAAAACTTGTCTTACACTCTTACATTGCAAAGTCTCAATTGCAATATTTCAACACACTTAAAGACTCTTTGCATGCAAATGTTGTCACAGTATCAATGAACATTAGTGAAATTAGTTTTAGCATCCAGAATGAAGCCCAAGGATACCATTGGACTTCTAACTCTTACGCTGTAGACCCTATTATAATTAACCTTAAAACTATTGATTTTTCTTTTGTTTCACTGTGTCATATGATGGCAAAACAAAATGGTTTTTGTATGGTCTACAAAATTCAAGAAATTGTGACAGAATTCATTACAGAGAGGTATTCACATGTTACAGAAATTCACTGTTTCAGTGATGGCTCTGCAGGCCAATATAAAAATAAATTTAATTTTGTAAACCTTTGTCTGAATGAAAATCTTAAGATCAGGTCATAGGGGTTATTTTTTGCAACTAGCCATGGGAAAATTGAATGTGATGGTATAGAAGGCACTGTGAAACAGTTAGCATGAAAGAAAAGTCTACAAAGATCTCTAGAACTCTAGGAAATCAAATATCTCCATCAGATTTGTTTGAGTTTTGTAAAGTCAACATCACCAAAGTTAATTTTCATTTTATCTCTAAAGATTCTGTAAATCAGATAGATTCTGACCTTGAGGAATGCTTCAAAGGTGTACAAACAGTTCCAGGAACGAGAGGTTCTCATAACTAAGCCATTAGATTGTTTAGGGAATTTGGAAGCGAGAAGGATCAGTAGTGATAAAAAACTGACCCTTACATGTAATTTAGAGAATAAAAATTATATATATATTATATATATAATTGAGGCAGAAAATGAAGCCAGAGAGGAAGATTTAGAAAAGGATGAAATGGAAATTTATGATTAAAATTTAAGGTTTGAACACAACCCAAATAAGGAACAAAAATGTGATATCAGGGATGATCTATATTCTCTGGTGCATTGAACATAGCATAGCTAATATAACTAATAAGTTAGAATGATTTTGTGAATGGTTCAAGTCTCCCTTGAAAAATGATACTCTACAGGATTATGTTAAATCTCCATTCAAGCAAGCCTAGTACTCAATTCTAAAACTAGATGGAAAAGTTTGGAAGCCATGTTAGAATGATTCTTGTTAAAATCACAAATTGAAAAAAACAATGAACTACAATTTGAAAAATCTAATACATGAAGCGGAATACATAGTTCTTAATTTTTTTTTTTTTTTTTGAAATTGGATTGCAAAACCTTTGCAGTTGTGAAGCAACACTTCTTACTGCAGAGGGAATTTTTTTCTTTCATCATACAAGAGCTTTTCGAGCAAAATTATATCTTTACAAGAAAAGTTCAAGAAACACTAATTTTAAGGATAAATGAGAGAAGGCAAAAAACTTTGGTTAGATTATTGAAGTACATAAAAACTGGAAAAATGTATTATAAAAAATAGATAAATGGTAGAAACTGAGTTGCAACCATTTCCAAGCTAGTCGGCCTTATTGTTTACAGCAAAATGAATAATAACTCATCTTGGGTTTTCCAATTCTGAATCATTGCAATCTGATTTATTACATTCCAACTCCAAGGAAGAGGGTGATGCTGAGAGTGAAAGACAGAAGATGTTTTGTGAGGAATTGGTGCATTAAATCAAAAAACAAACATGAAGCTGAAAGTCAATCACTTGCAAAAAATATAAACAAGGAGGTCAAAATCTCTGAGGCAACTAGTGAAAAAACAAATGTAATAAAATTAATGGTTGCTCTTAAATCCATATCACAAAGAAGTGTAGAAGCTGAAAGACCCACTTTGGCTACAGGACTATTTATAACAAAAATTAGACCTATAACTGCTCGGGGATTCGAACCTGGGACCAAAAGATGGAAGTCCATTGTGCTAGCCGCTATACCACCGATGGTTCAAAGGAAACTATTTGGAACTTCTACTGACATCGTCTAGTGAAAAGCTCTCGAATGTCTCCCCAACCACAACTTGGGCGTAGGGTTAGCTTGGCCAAGGTTCTTTCACTAGACGATATGTCAGTAGAAGTTCCAAATAGTTTCCTTTGAACGGACTTCCATCTTTTGGTCCCAGGTTCAAATCCCCGAGCAGTTATTTGTATTATACATATTAATTCCACAATAATAGTGGCTAATGAATTAATAACAAATGTACTGCGTACTTCGGATAAGAACCTTGGCCAAGCTAACCCTACGCCCAAGTTGTGGTCGGGGAGACATTCGAGAGCTTTTCACTAGACGATATGTCATGTTCACAACAGACTTCCATCTTTTGGGCCCAGGTTCGAATCCCCGAGCAGTTATATGTATTATACATATTAATTCCAAGATAATAGTGGCTAATGTATATATATATATATATATATATATATATATATATATATATATATATATATATATATATATATATATATATATATATATATATATATATCTGTGAAAAAAAAAATTAGTTCCATGTTTGTAATGTAAATAAATTAATAAATTTTTGAATACATATCTACATTTATTCAAAATGAATAGCCAAAGATATTTCAGCGCTGTCATATAGAAATGAGTTGAAAGACAAAGTAAATGGAAAACAGTATACAAAGCTAATGGATACTTTAATAATTTGAAAAATTTCTTATAATTAAGAATTTCATTTTTACCTAATATCCAGCCGGATAGTACTGATATCTGGCTGGATAGGCAGGATAACCAGATAACTGGATATCTGGCCCATCCCTACTCAATGTTGAACTTAATTAGATTAAAAATTTATCAAACATATTGATTATAAGTCTGCAGGTAGGATATGGAATATGGAAGAATCCTAAAGAATGGTTTATATTTAATATTCAATAGGTCTCAATTATTGTGAGATACCAGGGGACTGAAAAACTGCTTGTGGTGCCAATTTATAGGAAAGGTAGCAGGGATGAATCCTGGATGATCTTGGAAACTACAGCCCAGTTAGTTTACCTTCTTGGTAGTAAAAGTTCTGGAAAAAAATAATGAAACGTCAAATAGAAAAATATTTGGTTGACATTAAGATTTTTCAACTTTCAACATGGTTTTAGGAAAAATAAATATTAGATAATTTATGGAGTACAGTATATTACTGATTGCATTGACAAAGGGGAGCCAGTTGATATAGTATATCTTGATTTCAGCAAAACTTTTGATAAGGTACCTCATAAAAGGCTGATTTACAAATTATCTGTGTGGTTTGATGGGGATATTCAAAACTGGATACAGGAGTGGTTGAAGGACAGGAGACAGTGTGTAGTATTAAATGGCAATAAATCATCATGGGAGCTAGTAAAGAGTGGGATTCCTCAAGGTTCTGTGTTAGGGCCTCTTCTATTCTTAATCTTTTATTCCCTTTAGATAAGGGAATAAAATGTTTAGTTCTAAGTTTGCTGATGATACAAAGCTAGCCTGTTATGTTAAAAATATTGTGGGATGTATGACAGTTCAACATGATTTAAATAGACATCTTAGGAACATAGGAACATAGGAACATAGGAACATAGGAAAAATAGAGACAGTTAGAAGCCACAAGGGCCTATCGAGACTGTCCCAGTCAAACAAATATTAACTATCAATACTAATACATGCACAAAGACTAGGTCTGTCCTATCCCTAGTTATCAGTTTACTCATGCAAAGATAAAAAATAACACCAAGGCCAGTTTTACATGCAATATTCAATGAACCATCACCCACTACAAAAAAAAAACTGCCTGTAGGCTTGGTCATAGTTTGATCTAAAAATTAAAATATACCCACCAATTTGGCTTAGTCAAGTTATTCTATATAATACCTAAACTATCCATATATCTATCTAGCCCCCTTTTAAATTTGACAAGAGAATCACAATCAACAATCTCTTGTGGCAAGTCATTCCAAAAATTTAACAACTCTATTACTGAAAGAGTACTTTCTTAGATCGAGATGGCATGGCTTCTTTTTAATTTTCTTATCATGTCCTCTAGTTACTCTTCCTTGGTCCACTATAAAGTATTTTTCAATCTCTGTATTACTGCCAGATGCAAATATTTTGTAAACTTGTATCATATCCCCTCTGAGAAATCTCCTTTCAACCGAGAACATTCCTAACTCTTTCAACCTCTCTTCATAGCTCTTATTTTCAAAGCCAGAAATCATCCTTGTCTATTGTCTCTCGCATATCTATGTCTCTTCTTAAATGAGGAGCCCAAACCTGTGCACAATACTCTAATGCTGGCCTAACATAGCTATTGTATAGCTTGCTTATAACCTCTTTGCTCTTGTAAACTACATTGCGATTAATTATACCTAACATCTTATTTGCTCTATTCCTTGCTTCCAAACATTGATCACCCACCTTCAGATTACTGCTAATAATCACACCTAAATCCTTTTCATGCTCCACAGTCTCAAGCCACTCCCCATTCATTTCATAATTAAATCTTTCATTTGAGTAACCTACATGAAGAACTTTACATTTTTTACTATTAAAGTTCATTTGCCACCTCTCTGCCCAACCAAGAAGTCTATCTAGATCACCTTGAAGCTTTATGCATCCATCATTATTCCTTACTGAGGTAACCACTTTGGTGTCATCAGCAAACTTATAAACCTTACATTTAAGGCCTTTTTCTAAATCATTTATATAAATAAAGAAACAAAAGTGGTCCCAGCACAGAACCCTGTGGGACCCCACTCTTCACCGTTTCCCATAATGACTTATTTCCATTAAGTAATACACACTGCCTTCTGTTCTTTAACCACTCTTTAATCCAATTGTGTACCATACCATTTATACCATACTGTGACAACTTTTGCATCAGCCTAACATGGGGTACCTTATCAAAAGCTTTGCTAAAGTCTAAATATATAACATCAACTGGATCACCCCTGTCTATGCATTCAGTAATATATTCCATAAATTCTAGTAGATTTGTCTGACTATTTCTAAAGCCATGCTGGGAGTTATATAGTATCTTGTTATCATCTAAATGCTTCTCTATATGACTTTTCAGTAACTTTTCCAAAATTTTCACGACAAGAGATGTTAAACTAACTGGCCTATAGTTCCCTAAATCTTCCTTACTACCTTTTTTAAAAATGGGCAACATATTTTTCCAGTTTCAGGTACCTCTCCAAAAGCAATAATCGCTTAAAAATCAAATACAGTGCCTTTGCAATACTGATACTCCCCTCTTTTAGAATTCTACCATATACACCATCTGGACCCGCTGCCTTATTTGGGTCAATATGTTCTAGTAAAGTTTTAATTTCATTTAACTCAATTTCAAATGCTTCACACCTATTCATTACATGTATACTAGAACTATTAGTCTCTAAACTGCTATCCAACCTTTCCTCAGTAAACACTGATGCAAAATAAGCGTTGAAAATATTAACCAATTCCTTATCTGAGCTTACTAAATTTCCATCAATTTTAATTGGGCCAATTTTCTTATCCTTGCTTTTAATTTATAAAACTAAAACTTTTTCAGGTCTTTATTACTGTTCTTGCCAAAAATTTCTGCCATTCTCTTTGCTCTTCTTATTGATGGTTAAGTTCATTCCTAATTCTCTTATAATGTTCAAATCTTCCACCCTGCTCCTACCTTTGAATATTTTAAAACATCTACGCTTTTCACTGATTTTCTCTTTTATCTCTCTACTCCACCAATTAGGTTTTCTATTTGCCACCCTAATGGATTTATCTTTAAAACACACAGACTGAATGGAAGACAATATTTCCTTGAAGTATTCCCACATGATGAAACAATTCTGACCATCAAACTCCTTATCCCAGTCAATTTCATTGAGCATTGCTCGGAATTTGCTAAAATCTCCGTTTCTGATATCTAATATCTTTTCCCTATTGTCTTGCAATTTGGGCCCAGACCTTATATTCAGTTAATCTAATAATATAGTGATCACTAGCTCTAAAGTCTCCCCAACTTCGATTCATTCACCATATTCTCATCATTTGTTAATATTAAATCTAACAATGCCGCATGCCTTGTCGGTTCTTGAACCATCTGACTCAAAAAGTTGTATAGAATACAATTTACAAATACTGAACTTCTATTAACCATGCAACTCAAAGTATTCCACTCAAATGAAATTAAAATCACCCATAATGATTCTTTTTGCATATTTTCATCAGCTACTTTCCTTCACCATATCTTCTCTAACACTTGACTTTGATCAGGAGCTCTATAAAATGTCCTATCCTGTATGATTTATTATACATATAACCACGAGTTTCAATTTTAATCTTAAAAAGAGTTGTATAGTTAAAATGAGTTTATTTCTATTCTGTAGGGATCTCCGTAAGTGCCTCATTAACCCATTTCAAAAATAAGAAATAATTCTAGTCAACTCAGTTTTAAGGCTAATTTGTGTAAAAAATCTAATGTCCTTATATGTATCTTTCCATCTATTTCTATATGTCTCCAATTCCTATAAAAACCTATTTTTTCAACTGAGCGAGGACATTTCTTGGTTGGGCTGAAATGTGGCAAATGAATTTCAATAATAAAAAGTGTAAGGTTCTTCATATATATACTATTTCTAATAAGAATTTTAATTACAAAATGTAGGGGAATGGCTTGAGTCTGTGGATAAAAAAATGATTTAAATGTGATTGTCAGTGGTAGTCTGAAAGTGTCAGAAGTGTTTTAAAAGCTAGGAATAATAAACAGTATTTGAAAGTGTTAAAACAGTGTTTAAGAGCTAGGACTAATAAATAGTATTTGAAAGTGTCAAAACAGTGGTTAAAAGCTAGGAATAATAAACATCAATGTTAATTATGAAAGGTGGTGTTCAGTAAGCTCTATAATGGTTATGTTAGACCACTAATTGAATACTGTGAACAGGTTTGGCTTATTTAAGAAAAGACAATGTGCTGGAGGGAGTACAGCGCAGAGCAACAAAAATGATTTTTGGTTTTAAAAACTAGAAATATAAGGATATGTTAATAAAATTGGGGCTGCTTTCTGTAGAAAGATTTCTTAGAGGTGATATGATTCAGGTTTTCAAAATGTTTTCATCGAGTGATGCTGATGTGAGTTTTTTTACTAGATCACTTTTTACTAAGGGTCATAACAAAAAAAAAAAAAAAAAAGGTATATCATCTACATATGAGAAATATTTTTTCAGCAACAGAGTAACTAATTTCTGGAATGGCTTACCACAAGGTATTATTGATAGTAACTTGCTTTTATTTAATGAACAAGGTATAGAATGATCAACTCTGCTTTCATGGAAGCATATTTTAATGAGTATTTTTGACAATCCTTTGTGATATCAGAGATTTTGCATATAGTTTTAGATAACCTATTTATTTATGTCTTGATAAATTGCATGGGAAATAATATAGTTGGTTTGATTGTTTGCATAAGAAAAATTGGGTATATGACTAGTTAACTTTTGTTATTTTGACTGGGACAGCCTTGATAGGCCCTTGAGGCTTGTGTTTCTATTTTTCTTATGTAGTATTATTGACTCTGCTTTTAAGGCAACAAATTTTAATGAGTATTTTTGACAATATTGTGATATCAGGAATTGTGCATATTAGCTGTAGATGACCCATTTATTTATGGCTTGATATACTGTAAGTTAAATAAGAAATATGATTGCCTTGATTATTTGCATGGGGAAAATTGGGTATATGCGAGCCATTCATAGTAAATAGCAATTTTTGTTTTTTGATTAGGACAGTCTTGATAAGCCCATTGTGGCTTCTAACTGTCTCTATTTTCTTATATTCTTTTATGTTCTTATATATTTTGCATGTTACATATATATTTAGGTTGTTGAATTATATACTTTAGTTTTACTGAGACAGCCTGATATATCCTTATGGCTTCTTACCATTTTTTTTATCATCTTTTCTCATATTTTCTTCTAATTAAATAATTATCAAATAATATATTCAAGAAATTTTCAAAATAATATTAGGATATGTATAAAAAATGCTAATATAATTTGCATTCAATTTTAAACTTATATCATTAGGTATTTGTCAGGTTTGGATAAGTATAACTTTCATGCCTAATACATTACTGATACCTTCTTCTAGAAGTAACAAAACCAAGCTGTCTAGATATATATTTTATAATTAAACCTGGTACTTTTTAAAGTGTATAAGTATTTCAAAATAAACATTTATATATATATATATATATATATATATATATATATATATATATATATATATATATATATATATATATATATATATATATATATATATATATATATATATATATATACTGAAAGTGTCAAAATTTACATACTAAATTTATAACAATATTTCTTGAATGGTTTTGAACAAAGGTGGCTCAAGGCCTAACTTATATTGGTTATTTTAGAATCAAAGAATAAAATTGGTTTTTAGCAAAAATAATCATACAAATTTACATTACAATGGGTATAAATAATATGACACTTATAAAATAGTTTTCTTGTTAAAAATACCACAAAAAATATAAAAAATAAAAAATAACAATTTCATTCTGTGATGACTCGCCATTTTGGCCCACGAGCTACAATTGACTCTTTCCTTAGCCTAAGCTACTGTAGGCTACTCAACTCTATTTTTCATGCTTACGTTATTATAGCCTTCCTATACACGATATAAAACTGTATATTACATGACAAAATATATATATACGTATATAAAACACAAATAAGAACACCATAATAGTAAAAAAAAAAATTTCAATAAATATTCACATTTTACATTGACATAGCATAAAACATATTTTAACTAATTCACAAAAGTAGCTTAGCATATATTCACCCGCCAAGCTTGGATCGGCAGCGACACTACAAGATTCTCAAGATGTACGACATTTGTAAATGAACGTGCCAGACGTATAACGTAGAAACCATACCGTATTAGAGTTACACAATTTGTTAAATTTCACCCATAGACTGGAATTCACAAAGGTTTGAAGATTCTCTAGAAGACTGAAAGAAAACATTAATTCTCTCTCTCTCTCTCTCTCTCTCTCTCTCTCTCTCTCTCTCTCTCTCTCTCTCTCTCTCTCTCTCTCTCTCTCTCTCTCTCTCTCTCTCTCTCTCTCTCTCTCTCTCTCTCTCTCTCTCTCTCTCTCTCTCTCTCTCTCTCTCTCTCTCTCTCTCTCTCTCTCTCTCTCTCTCTCTCTCTCTCTCTCTATATCTCTCTATATATATATATATATATATATATATATATAATATATATATATATATATATATATATATATATATATATATATATATATATATATATATATATATATATACAATATATATATATATATCCGCATACCGCATACAAAAATCAACATCCGCATCCGCATTTTAGAAATTCATCCGCAAAATTATTCATATCATCCGCATATCCGCATAAAATTCCCGCATAATATATATATATATATATATATTATATATATATATATATATATATATATATATATATATATTATATATATATATATATATATATATAATATATATATATATATATATATATATATATATATATAGGTCAGAGGGCTGCTAACTTTTACCAGAGTTGGGGGAATTCCAAACTCTAATTCAAATTAAGGGCTGACATATCCCGATATCCTGCTTTTGAAGGTGTGCAAGTCAAAGGAAGTTTTAAAAATAGCTAAAGGGATTGTGTTCCATAATAAACAGTAGAGTACATAAAATACTGAGAATAGAAAGGCGTGTCGCATGAACTCTCAATGGAGGAGGTATGCGACAAGAGAGTTTTGAAAAGCAATGTTCGTTGTAATAGCTATAGTAAAGAGAAAGTGACGCAACAAAATGACTGGTAGAGATAGACTGCAGAGTAAATATGACTGAAATAGTTGATAAGACCAAAAGTCTTTCAAGGAGAACTGTATGAGTGGAACCACCACAGAGGTTATATATAAGCGGGTCAGAGTGTACTTTAGCATCCATACATATTTCACAAACTACTAAACGTACGTTAAAAAGGATAATATTTTTGGAATTCTTGGGGAATTTTGAGTAAGAAAATTATAAAAGATTTGAAATTAATTTTTAAAAAAAATGCTGGTGTACGATAATTTATGGATAGAAGGGAAACTCTGGCCTTATTATTATTATTATTATTATTATTATTATTATTATTATTATTATTATTATTATTATTATTATTATTTAGTTTTCCAACGAACCTAATTTGACTTATTTAACCTGAACGACCGAAGATTGCCGTGGTATACAGGCCTTACTGATAGATGGAATGTCAAGACTACTGCTGTATTACACCGTATATATATATTATACATCTTTTAAAATTTTCTTACTCATTCGCGAAATTTATTTTACTCCAAATTCGCGAAATTTATTTCAGAAAAAGAGACAATGCCAGACGTACGATTCTTTAAAGCGTATTAAAAACTATAATTTACGTACTTATTAAAATTATTATAAGATTTTTTCCCCCAATTTTTCTTACTGAAAATTCTCCAAGGATTTCAAAAATATAATCCTTTTTAACGTACATTTAGTAGTTTTTGAAATATTTATGTATGCTAAAGTACACTCTGGCCACATAAGCGTACCTAGGGAGCTCAGGTGCCCCCCTCCCCAGGCCTAGAATTTTCAATCAGAAAATTCAAAACAAGTATTTCCTTAAAAAAAATTTTTATACAATGCACTATATCCCGCAAGATGCAGGGTGGTGTCGATTGCAGAAATTTAACATTCCTGCAATCGTACGTGGGAAAAAAACCTGTCTGAAAAGGGTTCCCAGCCTTTAGAATCATGCAAAAAACTAATCTTCATATATATATATATATATATATATATATATATATATATATATATATATATATATATATATATATTATATATATATATATAATATATATATAAATATATATATATATAAATATATATATTATATATATATATATATATATATTATATATATATATATATATATATATATATATATATATATATATATATATATATATATATATATATATAATATATATATATATATCTCTTCCAGAGGAGGTATTGGGGAAAACCTGGTCTTAAGGACTGTTGATACGGCGTTTGAAAGTGCAAGTCAAAGGAAGTTGGGAAAAACAGATAAAGAGAGAGTTCCAGACTTTACCAGTAGAGTATATGTAAGATTGGGATAGCGGTTAAGTCTGGGTCGGAGAGTTGGACAGAGAAAGATGAGACTGTGTAGAATGGCGTGCCGCACGAGCTCTTCTCAGTGAAGGAGGTATGCGACGAGAGAGTTCAGAAGAGCAATGTCCGTTGTAATAGCGATAGTAAAGAGAGTGACGCAACAATTCGAAGGCCGAAAGAGATTGGAGAAGTTAGTAAGAACAAAGAGTTGATGAGACGAAAAGCCCTAGACCACCTTCCAAGGAGAGCTGTATGAGTGGAACCACCACAGATGTCATAAGCATACTACATAAAGGGGAGAACAACACCCCTGTACAGAGCAAGCAACTGGGGTGGCGTAAAGTAATTCCGAAGGAGCCTCAGAACATCCAACCTCTTAGAAGCTTTTTAGAAAGAGAAATAATGTGATCTTTACAAGAAAGATCACAAGAAAAAGATACGCCAAAAATATTAAGAACAGATGAAGGTTTGAGTTGTGTGTTTTTGAAGAAGACATCATAGTTGTGTGGAAAATTATGTCGAATAGAAAGATGGAGAAATTGAGTTTTTGAGGCATTGGAAACAACCGTGCTTTCTCTGCCCCAATTTGAGATACGTGAAAAATCATAGGTTAGTTGCTCCATAGACTGAAAGGAAGAACGGTGGCCATCACTATACAACGACCAGAAAGGAAATTAGTGAGAAGATCACATTGAGAAAGGATAGAAACCGAAAGATGGAAGTTTAAAGATGAAAGCTTTGTGCTAGACACTATCGAAGACTTTCGATATGTTCAGCGTCACAGCAGTAGATTCACCGAAATGCTGAAGAGCAGAGGACCAAAAGTCAGACAAAAGTTAAATAAGATCACCAGTAGAGAGTTTCTTACTGGCGATCAGAGATAAGATTAGAAAAATTGAGATATTTCCAAATCTTCTGTTAAGGATAAATTCGAAAACTTTAGAGAGAACGGAGGTCGAAGAAACGGGACAGTAATTTGAGGGTTGAGATGGGTCCCCTTCCTCGACATAGACTGAATGAGCGCACGTTTCGAACAAGAAGGGAAGGTTGAAGTAAAGAAACAAAGACGAAATAGTTTACCAAGACAATGTTCAAGCTCGGAAGCACAAGTTTTGAGAACTACAGGAGGAATACCATTGGGACCATACGCATTCTTAGTATTAAGCTCAGAGAGAGCAGAAATGACATCTTTAGAAGAAATTCTAATTTTAGGCATAATTGAGTAAAAGGGGACTGAAGGAAGAGGAATAGCTCCGGAATCGTCTAAGGTTGAATTAGAGGCAAAATTTTGAGCGAAGTACAGCTTTGGAAGACGGTAAAGGTTGAGCCGTCGGAAGATATTAAAGAAGGGAAAAGTAAAGAAGCAAAGTTAGAAGTTGACATTTTTGCAAAATGCAGAAAGAACGTGAAGAAGAAGAACCAGAAAGATTATTGCATTTTCTAAGGGAAAAAGAGTTTTTAGTGTTACGAAGGATAGATTTTGCACGATTTCGGAATGAATATAAGTACGTGAGTTTCTGG